>LBNU01030826.1:9823-50850 GCA_014162995.1 Artemisia annua | reverse complement strand
TATTCACTTTAAAGAGCATATGGTCACACTTATTAACACTTTTGGCCACTTTGTTTTAAATTGTATATGACTAACTCCAAAAAAGCAACACCCATTGTGTGACTAAATCATCACAAACATCACACTTATTGTATATTCATGTGGCCAAAGGACGGGAAATAGTCACACAAAATACACATTTACTAGAAAGACTCATCGCAAATGTCACATATGTTATATATTTATGTGGCCAAAGGACGAACAATAGTTACTCTCAAAAAATATTCGTGTGACTATAAGGTATTTACGGTCGCTGATAATGACTAATCCAACAAAACTTGTGCCTAATTTGTCACACATATTCGGGGTTTTGGTCACTCTTTTTTGATGGAAAAGGCCACGAACTCAACAATGTGACCATATGCCACCTACGGTGGCGGGACCTTTGGTGACACACGACGAAAAAAACGTGTGTGACTATATGCATATCGTCACACATTTTGGGCGTGACCGATACAACTTTTTCTACCAGTGAAAGCAACATGCCAACATGATTTATAATAGCATCCAAAATGAGTTAAGTTGTTAATACCTTTTCATTATTCTAAAAAGCCATTTTAAAAGGTTTTTTGCATTGTATCAAAAGCTTTTTGAAAAACTTTTTTACAAAGACTTGGTAAACTTCAAGTCTTTCATCAAAGTTTTAGTTATTAAATGTATTATGTGTAACACCCCCATTTTTCATAGATCGCAGCGGATTTAGAGTTGGGGTATTACTTCATGGAAACAAAGACAAGATAATAGAAAACGACTCGAAAAGAGACGTTTTAGAAAAAGGTGTTATCATTCATTTATTTATCAGAGTTTTTACAGTAAAAGTTATACTTTTACCAAAGGTGAGGTCCCAAAGACTCCTTTTTAAGGGAAACTGATGAATGATAACTATTATAGATGTCCTCATGTCCAGTGTCAGACCGTGCCAGGGTTCTTAAAGGGCTCATATACCTAGGATAACATGCTTAAAAGTCAACACTAGGTTGAGTGAGAGTCATAGGTTTTAGTGAGTAAAGAGTGAATACAATTTCTACAGGGTTCAGCTTAAACCCGAGGAGTAAAGGTTTTTAAGGAGTATTATTGCACTAAGCTCATGAAACCGCACGTTAACAGGCCGGGTCATGGGGGCTGCAGACCCAACCATTAGGGGACAAGAAGGATAACTTGCCAAAGTTAATCCTTAGAGGTTTCAAGTATAATACTTATTGGTTACCCGGCTGAGGTAAACTGTAGAGAATCGTTTTAGCCCAATCTAGGATATAAAAACAATGATTAAATGCACAGCTGAATAATAAAGAACAATCAAAGTTATAATCAAGGTTTTGCTCTAATAATAAAAATGATCCTCTATGGATCTATCTCACACACACTAAAGGTGTTTTTCTTGAAGTGTAAAAGTACAAATGAACATAGGCCGTGTGTTTCTTTTATAGATAAGAAACCCTAATTCGGCAATAAATAAAAACATTAATGCATATCACTACTTAAAATAACTTATGCATATCCTAACAAACTAATAATAAATATACGGATTCACTATATCCGCAGAAATAAATCTTCCGCAGGAACCATGTCATCATCAGAAACCATCTATAGCTTCAGCAGTAACCATCCGTAGGAACCTGTCAGCAGACTCCATCAGTAGGAACTTCTAAAATTCCTAACAATCCTCCCCTAATCTTGAATTTGACTTGGTTAAGTTCAAGATTCTAGTTAGATGAGTAACTTCCAAAGCATGAGGATTGACTTGAACACTTGCAGCAAATTAAAGTAACCAGCAGCAACAAAGACTCTATGTCAATAGCAACCAGTAACCATCTGTGAAGACCAAGATTCTGGTAGCAGCTTGAACCTTATCAGCAGCAACCAGAATCAGCAGCAACATGAGTAGATTTGATGAGCCTTTACCAAGTAGCTACTCACTCTTGGTCTAGCTAGTCCTTCGGTGAAATTATGACATCACCCTGGTGAACTAGTTACCAGTCCAACACTCAGAACGTGAATCATGGGTGTGTTGAAATACCCTAATGATTTTTGGCAAATCATCACAGCCATAAACGGATTTGAGATGTCTTTACCTGTAGCCGTTTGCTCAGGACTAGCCAATTATTTGGAATTTCACAAGTGAGCATCCATGGTCAATTGAGAACCATTCCAACTCTCAGCAATGAAGCATGGGTGAGTTGAGTACCCTATGGTTTTGAGCAAACCATTACAGCTATCAACGGAATTGATGTGTCTTTACCAAAAACCGTTTGCTTTTGGACTAGCCAACTCTTTGATGGAATGCGTCATCATCATGGTGAGTTGATTACCATTTATGGTTTTCCGCAGCCTTTACCACAAGCCATAATCTTGTGGGCTAGTCAACTCTTGTGTCAGTAAGACATGGTGAGCTGAGAACCATATGTGTGGTAATTAACCACTACAAGTACCTGCAAACAAAATAAAACAAAAACTATACTTCTTTCTTTTTTTTTTCTTTTTTTTTTTTATCTAATAAAAGAAAGAAAGAAAAAGAAATATGAAAAATATAAAAGACATTAATTTTTTTTTTAATCTAATAAAAGAAAGAAAAAGAAATATGAAAAATATATAAGACATTAAAATATATATATTTTTTTTTTTTTACTAATAAGTAAGAAAGAAATAGAAATAAATAAATATACCATCAATCAGCAGCAGGAACCAAAGAAATTGTAGTGCCAACAGAAACACTAAGCCTCCCCTTAGGCGTATGAGGATCCAACAGCTGCAAAAATGGTTAGAATACAAATAATACAACAATAAGCCTCCCCTTAGGCTTATGCCTCCCCTCAATCAATGCACCTGACAAGGACTATTGTTCTTGGGTACCCAGAATGAACCTTTCCTTTTATTTTTCCAAGAACAACCTGTTGAGGGCTTAACACCAGTATCCCATCTTGTCCCCCACCCCATATACATTGGGTCATAATAACTAGGCCAAAAACCATTCTGAAAGTAAGTACTAGTAGGTCTGTAAAATGGTCTAGCAACATGTCTTTTCCAACCGGCTGGAAAAGGTCTACCAGCAGAAACTGGCTTACCAGCAGGAACTGACTTATCAGCAGGAACTGACTTATCAGCAGGATTGGGTCTGCTGGTTTTCACATGTGTTGCTTGTGGAACATATGGGGGAATAGCATTAACATTGGTCCACATTGGTCTAGTTCTCTTTTGTTTAGCATACACACCCATTCTCTTCTCATGAAAATCACAATCCTTAATGAGATGAGACTTACTACCACACACAAAACAAGATTTCTTTTTCAAAGACTTATTCTTAACACAACTTTGTTTATTACACACAAACTTATCAGAAACAGAATTAGAAACAAAATTGTGTTTAACAGAAAAAGGAACTGGTTTTGTTTTGGGTTCATTATCAGCTACTTTGGACTTGGGTGAATGAGACTTGTCACTTGAATCACATGAGGCATAGTCAGTGGACTTTAGGTCTGAGGACTTGTCACTTTTAGAACAAGAGACAAAGTCATTAGTTTTGCAACTAAGGTCTGGCAAGTCACTTGACTTTTTGCCATATAAATGGTGTGATCCATCAAAGTCTACAGTGGTGGATAGGTCAATGGGCATGTGTTCCCCTCTAATAGGACCAGGCACAACATGTAAAGTGCCTTCCTTAACATAGTTAGCTAGGCCTGCTGGTGTTGATTTACCTAGGTCATTCCTAGCTTCTAAGCCAACATACTTTTTAAAACCTAAACCTATACTAGAGTTAACAGCTTGACTACCATATAAACAATTAGCTAAATTATCACCTGATATTAAGCACTTATTATGTGTAGCTATTTCAGTATCTAGCTTCTCTTGAAGAACTTGTTTATCAGATTCTAAATTAGCTTTTACCTTCTTAGTATAGATTAACTCATCTTGAGCACATTTTAAGTCCTGTTTTAACCCTTTTATTTCCTCCTCATAAGCAACCTGATTCTTCTGAAACCAAATCTTTTGTTTTTCTAAAGTCCTTAAACCATGTTTATATGACTCAAGGTCTTTATAACACTCATTATATTTAGGTTTTAATTCATCATACAATTCTTTTATCTCATTATATCTCACACTACAACCAAAGACACAATTGTGTACCTGAGATGAGATGCCCATGAAGGCAAATTCTGCAGTATCAGCTATAGTACAAGCTTCCTTTCTCATCTTCTCGGATTCAGCCTTTCCACCATACCTTGCTTTGATTGCCTCCCATATAGCACTTGCATCATCCATATAATTGAAAGCTGCTACATGATCAAAAGGAATAGATTTAAGCAAGGTAGTTCTTGCCTTTGATTCCCTTTGGACAGCAATGTGTTCAGCTGCCGTCGTTGGAGGAAGAATAAAGAGATTTCCATCGCGATCACTGCCAGTCCTTTTCGGACTGTTGCCATTTTGGATCACCTTCCAGATATCTATATCATTGTTCGTGATCCAGTGTTCCATCTTCTTAGCCCAGACCTCGTACTCATAATCCATCAAATACGGAAACATTGCATCATCCCTTTCATTATCAAATTCTGCCATTTTTTTAATAAACAGCAGTTACGATCAGCAGGAATGAAATAACGCAGCAGCAGAATTCGAGCAGCAGTAACAAGTGAAATCAGCAGCAACAAATAAGTGTATCAGTAGAAACAAAATAATGAATCAGTAGGAAGATGACCAATCAGTAGGAAAGAGATCAAAGCTACTGTTAACCATGTGAATACTAACCCACGAGATTATCAATCAATATTACTTGTTTGTAGTACATCTCCATTTGCGAACAAACAACAATATCTCTGTCCCTTAATAAAATAATCAAGAAGCACAAGATATACTAACCAAAAGATGAAAGCGACAGATCCACTGTCTCGTGATTGAATTAATGAAAAAATCGTACCCCACACACCAACCAATAAACGACAGCAGCAAATATTGAATTCTCACTCCCACATGATAAGAACCGATCCCACTTGGTACAAGGTTTACACACTATGAATTAAACTTTCATAGTACTAACGACAAATCTCAACATGAGATTATTGACCGGCCCACAATCACTAGATATTAAATCAACAAACCCATTAATCTTGTACGAGGTTATGATTTAATTAACCAATCAGATGAAGATAACCAACACGTTAAATGCACGCCGTAAATCCTTGAAGAAATTTGCACGAGGTTATGTTTGTTAATCATCAAACCAATAAATGACCACCTCACTTGCAATTAATTCTATCCAGGACACAATTAATTCATTCAATATAAATATCAAACTTCACGGCACTATTTGCAAAAGATGACAACCCTCAATTAATAGCATTGAATCATAATAATAGCACAATAATAGTACGAGGTTATCATTAATAGCATCAAACCATCATTCGAAAAATGCAATAAGAATTAATTATGTACCGTAGAATCTCTCTGTCGCCTTTTTGTTACCACATAAAAACGAAACATTAAACCTTTTCAAACTTCGATCAGACCTTCTTCAGAACAGCCGTAAATCGCCAATAAACCTTGTAGAATCCCAGATATTAAGAGCCCCCGCTCTGATACCAATTGTAGAAAATCGTTTTAGCCCAATCTAAGATATAAAAACAATGATTGAATGCACAGCGGAATAATAAAGAACAATCAAAGTTATAATCAAGGTTTTGCTCTAATAATAAAAATGATCCTCTATGGATCTATCTCACACACACTAAAGGTGTTTTTCTTGAAGTGTAAAAGTATAAATGAACATAGGCCGTGTGTTTCTTTTATAGATAAGAAACCCTAATTCGGCAATAAATAAAAACATTAATGCATATCACTACTTAAAATAACTTATGCATATCCTAACAAACTAATAATAAATATACGGATTCACTATATCCGCAGAAATAAATCTTCCGTAGGAACCATGTCATCAGCAGAAACCATCTATAGCTTCAGCAGTAACCATCCGTAGGAACCTGTCAGCAGACTCCATCAGTAGGAACTTCTAAAATTCCCAACATAAACCAACGAGAGGTGTCAAACTCCAATAGATCTATCAACTATACTCGCGTTCACTTGTGTAAAACCGACAAGTGATTATGGCTCATGAATTTTAGTTATGTAATGGTGGCAGATAGCATCACTTGTGCAATAACGATAGAAAAGACTTGTATTCGGTTTAAAGCAAGTATCCCCCTCACAGGGTTTGTAAAGTATTTAAAAAGTGTGAGGCTACGAAACTCACCTTGGTCTTAGGTAAGTAGGGTAGGGGTTTAGACAGCTTACTCACGTATCGTGACAGTAGTGTAGGTGTGTGTATATCAAGTCTTAGTCTAGGTTTCCTTAACTAATCACTCTTAGGATTTCTATATATAACATAACATCGTTCGGGCCATCGTAATCTAGAAGTATAACTCCTCATATGAAGCTCCCTACTATTGTATTATGCTGCCAACATAATACCGTTCGGGCCATCATAATTCAGAAGTATATAACNTCACGTATCGTGACAGTAGTGTAGGTGTGTGTATATCAAGTCTTAGTCTAGGTTTCCTTAACTAATCACTCTTAGGATTTCTATATATAACATAACATCGTTCGGGCCATCGTAATCTAGAAGTATAACTCCTCATATGAAGCTCCCTACTATTGTATTATGCTGCCAACATAATACCGTTCGGGCCATCATAATTCAGAAGTATATAACTCCTCACACGAAGTTTCCTAGTATTGAGTTATGTTGTTATTAAGTTTTAGTTATAACATGACACCGTTCGGCCCATCATAATTCAGAGGTCATGCATATAATCGTTTGAGGAGCCAGGGCACTTTAAATCGTAAACCCAACAGACTCGTCAACATGAAATATCCACATGATACCCCTCACATGAAGCTCCCTAGTATTGTGTCATGTTCTAACTAGAAAAATAGGTTTTTGGTACTTATATGAAAATAGTCCGTTTATATACCTTAAGTTTATATATTTACATTTTCTACCCTGAATTTATAAACTTATAACATTTAGCATATAATTATCTAACTTTTGCACAAATAGTCCCTAAACTTAACTATCGAAGAGAAATTACAAAAATGGTCCTTAGATTATACTAACTTTCAATATTTACCTATTTTACCCTCAAGTTAACTATATTTGCAAAACTAGTCCTTTTAACTATATAACTTGTTTTACTTTCTATCCTAATGTTTCAAAACTTTGCAAAAAGGGTACTTGTAGTTATAACTTTTTAGGAATGTCAAAAACAGTCCCTAAACTTTATAGTTTCAGGAATTTACAGTATATACCCCTATGCATAAAAACTATTGCATAACTAGTCCTTTTTCCATGCAAATTGTCTAATGAGATAATTAAGTTTCCTAGCTTATGTTTAGGTGTCCCTAATCAAATTATATCACATAATGAAGCAATTTAGCACATAATTACCTAATTACCTAATATTAGGGTTTCTAAATGAATACTTCTAAAAGGAAAGGTTCAAGGTTATCCTAAGGGTTCTAAGGCATGTTCTAGATGTTATATATCAATTCTAAGGCTACTAGGATCAAGTTTGAAGCTTACCTAGGTCGTGGGAACCTTAACGTGACCTAATAGGGTTTCTCGGCTCAAAACTTAACTCGACAAGGACTTAGTACTTACAGAAATATGTGAGGTAAAGAAGAGAGGAAGGTGTGAAGAGAAATGGAAGGGTGTGGCTCGCTATCTATAGGGTACAAAGGAGTAGTGCCCAAGAAATGAGAACACGAGGTGGCGAGGAGGGGGAAGGTGATTAGGCAAAGCTACAAGGTGACTAAGGATGCCTAGGAGGTGACTATGGCGAGCTACATCTAGCTAGGGGCGCCCTTTGGCCGGTTATGGCCATGGCGGTTCTAACGAACCAAGGTGGTGATCCACCTCCTTTCTTGGATGCTAGGGAGATTCTATGGTGCTAGCTTGGTTCTAGGGAGGTGCTAGGGTGCTTGGTTACTAGTTTTGAGGTGCTAAAGTAGCTTGGTTTTGGTTTTAGGTTTTGTTTTAACCTAGTTTTGTCTAAAAGGAATTAGGGTTTTGTCTAGGGTTTGGTGCCTATTTTAGGGTCCTATGAGTGTTTAGTGACTAATACTAAGTCCTAGGAGGCTTATACTAAGTGGTGGTAGCTTATGGTAATGATTTGGGAAAGTTAAACCTAGTTTCCAGGAAGTTATGACCTAGTTAGGGTTTTGTGCTTATAGGACTTGTACCTAAGTTCTAGGGAGTTGTACTATGATTGAGAGAGTCTAATATATCCTAGGGTTACTAATGTAAGTTATACCTAAGCCTTGAATACTTTAGAACATGTATGGATAAGCAATTAGGGTTTTAAAGCTAACCGTAAACACATAGGTGCAATTAGGGTTTTCTGAAAAGTATAATGTACTATAGTGATAGTTTACTTAGTGAAAATGTGTTTGTAACCTTGACTTGACATACCAGGGTGTTTACATCAAGTAAACATAGTAGTGGTTGGCATTGGTGGATACGTGAGCTTTTCTAATGGTTAGTTAGGTCATAAAGAGATAATAAGGCAAAAATTTGGCTCAGAAAATTCCTATTGGCATTTCTAACCTAGTTTGTGCTTTATGAGGGCCTAAGTTAAGTTAGTAAGGCATTTCTAACCTATAGGGAGTTAGTGGGAAATTTGTGGGTTACTACAGTCTTCCATCCTAAAAGAAAATCTCGTCCCGAGATTTAGCTAGTGTTTGAGGGTGTAGGTGAGAATAGAAGGGGATATTTAGCACGGATTTGATCCTTGATGCAGGTTTTACTTACCATGTTTTAATATTTATATATGTATCGTTTACGTAAGGTCTACCTTTACGCACTAACGGACAGTGTATCCGATCGTGTGTGGTATAGCTAGTTGGTAAAGCCGAGGTCTTCCCAAGAGCTAAGTGTATGGAAATTATCTAAGTTCGTGTCACGTTTAAAAGGGGGTTTTATGATTGAAAGATTAATTAAACTAATAAAAGTAAATGACAAGACAAGTAAATAAAATAAAAGAAAATCAATAAGAGAGAAGTAGTGTTAATCTAATTACTATCTTGTTATCATTTTGACTAGTTTTCTTATAAGTGCATCCTATCCTATCGTCTAGGGATTTAATTCATTTCGGATCAGAGGGTTAAATCACCTACGTCTATCTTACACCTTGTCCTATCCAAAACTATTGTAAAGCCTTGGGTTCATCGGTATGAAAATGCAAGAGTCATTAAGTGCCTCTACTAACATGGACAAGTCTAACGAATGCGGCATGGTCAGATCTTACACCCCTCTAACTCTGTTAAGTGTCTAGCATCGGTAGGTGGAACTAGGGTTAATTCGTACGTGTATGGTGATATTGCTATCACCAAGTTACATCCCTAGCGACTTGCTTCCTAGGGTTAATTCCACAAGTCTCTTGAGAACAACCAATTCTAATCACTAATGGAACTAGAGTGTCCCAAGCCTCGCCATGAAAGTATACAAAAAATAGACAATAGATGCGTAGAAAACTAAATCATAACAATAGCAATTTCATAACTAGGCTAACACCAAGAGGTGTTTAGCCATTCATATTCATAATTGCAGTAAAACAAGTTTGAGTTAATACAAAAGTAAACATGAATCGAATACAAAACAAAGGTATGGATAAACTTATGATTGGTGTGTGAATCCTCCCTTGGAAATGACTTCTATGAGGCTAGAACTTCGTTCCTCCTACTCTCTGAGTTTCTCCCAACTTCTGTGTGTTGAAAAGTGAATGAATAAACTCAGATTTAGGGCTGGTATTTTTAGGCCCGACTTTGTTACGGCGTAGCTGATAAGATTGCTACGCCATAACCTTTGTAAATAAGTGTTACGCTGTAGATTGATCAAGTGCTACGGGCGTAATATCTTGATAAGAGTCTTCCTACGGCGTAGCTACTAGGGTTGCTATGCCATAACTTCTTCCTTGGCCTTGTTAGTCCCTCTCGACCTCAAATTGGGGCTTACGTCGTAGCTAGAGAGTTGTTTACTCCGTAGAGCCCTTTAGTGGATCATTACGCTGTAGCCATATAGCTGGCTACGCCGTAGCCTTCATAAATTCTTTCTTACGGCGTAAGTTGATGTTCCTTTACGCCGTAATCTTCATAAAGTCTTGCTACGGCGTATGTGGATGAACCTCTACGCCGTAGTGAGTGCAGAATTCATAATTTCCACATATTTGTTTTAAAGTCCTTCCATTTCCGCGTATGTTCGTTCTTTTACTCATCTTTACCCTGAAATCAAAATAGGAAGAAATAAGAGTATATATTCTTCATACAAATAGAAAAGATGAGCATTTTAGGGGGCAATTAACACTTAAATCATGGGTAAATTTGATGTCATCAAATATCCCCCCACTTGAACACTACTTGCCCTCAAGTAGACCTTATTAGAATAATTCTCAAAAAGATATCCCCCATGAATTAGGAGAATATGAATTTAAAAAAATCCATATGCTAGAATATATCAAAGCCAAACACCTCACAAAATTGGAACAAACATTCACATCTCTCTCCTAATCTAAGTGTTAATTTTGGGGTGATTACTCAACGCACAGTCATAGAATGTATTCTATCATAGGCTTGACAATTATACAAATCTCTACCACTGGAGCTAAGGTTGAAACAATTCTTAAAGGCAATATTGGGTGAACACATATAAGGCTTTTGGGTGTAGCGTTGTTACCAACATACTACGGCAAAGGCGACAAAGGCAATGGTACATGACCGGAACACCGGGCAAGACACCAATGACTGCTCAAATTCTTCACTTAAGCATGATTCACAACTAAAGTGTATGATAAGACATGGGATGCACAATAATGGTGTAAAATGAAAAAGAAAGCAAATAGTCTTAGCCTATAACCGAGTTGCTACCACTTGCCGTTCACCCAAAGTCCAAGTATCAAAACGCAAGAATTGGATCATGTAACAAGTGTGTGCCATTAGAGGACGTCATGATGGGCACCTCACTTGGTCTTCATGTTGGTGATTAAGAACCAACAACTTCATTCTTCAAATATGACCGAAGTGGCCTCTTCGATACTAATTCCTTCAAAGCTCTTATTACGGTGCTATACAAGGTTGCACCAATGATAACATATCTACATACGGAAATTCACATTTTTATTTTTTTTACTAATACAATAGACATATCCCCCCACTTAGGATAAACAATACATTTACAATAGTGGGTTTTCTCATGATCTTCAATGATTTGTCTTCAACGTAGGTGTGATTCTTAAAAATCTTGACTTGGACCTCAAACTAGAACAAGTGGCAACTTCCCAACCATAAACTAAGACTACACGGTAGGCCAAGGTGTATAGGTGTATCGAAACAATATAATGGGTAAGAAACGAAAGGATAGGCTTAAAAGGGTGTATCTAGGGTATCTTGCACTAAAGGTGAGTGCAACAAAGGGTTTAACACGGGGGTCGAATAGTCAATGTGACTAATCGATAAACACACACATAAAGGTTATTTGGGTGATAATCCTAAAATATTGCCTTCTTAAAAAGTTTCTTCCAAATGTATCAAGAAATCCCAATACACTACTCGTAAATGGTTTCAAAATGATGTAAAAGCCAAGTTCTAAAGTTTACAAACTACCTGCACACTCATAATTTTGGTGGATTTAGGGTAAAACAGGGGAAACTGAAATAGGCTAAACCTCACCATGGTATTTAAGGGTTAATGTGCTCGGCTAAGGTCCATTATAGTTAGGTTCGGAAAAACATGTCAAAAGTTTAAAAAGTGGCATAATTTTTCAAAATAAACTAGAAAAATGGGGCAAGATAAAGTTCATGTATATAATTCTACTCCCGTCCCCCCATTTGAGTTGTACAAAGTCCCTTTTGTACATAATATAAAAATAAAGAGGAAAAGTAGAATTAGAATGAGAACTTCCCTGAAATTCGCTCTTGAAAATGGTAGAAGGATCATGTTGAAAAACATGCCTTTGCTTCGCCTAAAGAGCAAACTTCAATTCCCTGGAATCACACAACTACGAAAAGCATAAAACCTAAAAAGAAAAATAAAAATAAAAAGAAAAACCTAACTCACTTTCGTAGGAATCACGGTTGCATTTAGCGTATGCAACAAGCCTTTTAAACCACTTGGTGTCCCAAGTGGACGAGTAAAGTCTCGTGAGGGTTTACAGGGAACACACCCACAAAGTTCATTTAAAAACTAATACAAGTTTAAATAATGTTTTGTAAAATAAAAAGCTTTTTTAAGGTTCTGAAGGTAGCTACGGCATAGCTGAAATGGAGTGCTACGCCGCAGTTGCTGATTTTAATCCGAAAGACACCTGGAGGTTGCTATGGCGTAGTCAGTGAAGGAGCTACGCCGTAGCAAAGGTCTGGAGCATATTTCTTGGTGCAAAAGTCCAAAAATTAGTTCCCCCTTGCAATGCTTCCTTTAGTATCTGCAAATTATTAGTACAAAACATACCAAACAAACAAAATAAACAAAAATAAAAAGGAAAAGGATAATTCGGGTTGTCTCCCGAAAGAGCACTTTTGTTTATTATCGAGTCTTTAAGTTAGACTCACTGCCATGCTTTTCAAGTAGAATATAGGGCATTCTTGCCCTTGTTCTTGTTCCATGGAGTTGGTGAGTGGTCCCAAACATTAGGAGTGATATATGGCATCATGCTATATCGATCTTCAACCAAGAAGTTAGCCTTGACCCATTCGTCACGATATTGCATCTCTATTTGCTTGTTTAGTGGTTTATCTCCGAACTTCACCTTTACCCAATTGTCAAACGATATACCATGGTAACCTACTTGATTTCTCTTGTTTGCGTTAAAACATGCCCATTCATTTCGTTTGGCCAGATTTAGTTCGGGCATTCTTCCTCCATCACATTCTTCTTTGCAAGGGTCACACGTAGGCCAAGCTTGGGTTGTTCCTCTATATGTCATAATGGCGGGCGTACAATGGTGAACTGTCCATTCTACCTTTTTGTTCAAATTAGCATTCATGAAATGGACTTGAAACCATGTTTTATTGATAGTCCGTTCATCTTCAAAACACCACCAAACATTTGCTTCCTTCTTTAATCTCCTGATTCTAAACATTCCCCCTCCATTACAATTGTCGACAATGGGATCACACGTGGGAAGGGTTATTTTTGATCCGTTGACCATGGTTGTTGATGGTTCACAACAGTAAGTTTCGCTGCAACAGTCACCGGTCCTCCTTCTTCATCTCCCGTTTCCAATCGCTCATCCTCTTCTTCAGTGTCATCCCAAAAAGATTTGTCATCCGGATATGAATTGACTTCTTGCTCATATTTAGAGCACAATGGGGTTGTATAAGAGAACACATCATCGGAGATTTGAAGTATTGGTTAGATTTCTTCTCCTATTTGATCGGCCTTGCATGAACTTGCTTCCTTTTTATTTAAAATCGAGGAAACCATACCCATATTAAACACAATCCTCTCATCGTATATTCCAAACGATATCTCTTTCTTAAACACGTCAATTTTGGTGTGTGTAGTAGCGAGAAACGGTCTTCCCAGAATTAGGTCCTCCTTAGGAATGTTAGCCATATCAATAAATACAAAATCCGCAGGGAATAAAAATTTGTTGATCTTAAGGATGACATTATCTACTATCCCGATAGGGCTCGTTTTAGTAGTGTCAGCCATTTCGACCCGCAAACTAGTTTTCCTTAGGCTTGTTAGTTTAAGGGATAGGAATAAAGATAATGGCATAATGTTGATGCTAGACCCCAAGTCCGCTAATGCAAATAAGTCAGAGTTACCGATTTTGCAGGGCACCACAAAGCTTTCTGAGCTATACTCCTTCTTTGGTAATTGGCAAGGCATTTTTTTATCAGGTTCGATGTTTTCTTGCGAAAGGATGTTCTTTCTATCATCATCAGTGAAAACTGCCTTGCATGCTACAATAGTTTTCTTGTTTTCTTCGATAACGTTATTTTTGTGTATGTTATCGGCCAAATCATCAATCATTGCTTCAAGATTTTTGAGAGATTTATCATGGTCAGCAAGACTCTTGTTAGTGGCTTCTTGAAAGTTCTTCAACCAAATATCCCGCTCTCCTTGTTTCTTCCTAGAATCAACGAGATACTTGTTAATAGTATCCTCGAGGCTTGACCTTCTTTCCCCATAAGGTTGCCGATTGTATCCATATGGCCCTGTACGATAACCGCTACCTTGGAAAGGTCTACCTTCCCCATACTTTACTTCTTCAGTTTTCCCATTGCCCTCGTTCAAGGGGCAATCTTTAGAAAAATGGGGACCTTCACAAACCTCGCAACCAACTTGAATAGCATGGACATTTTCTTTCAATTTTTTCATGTCACATCCCAAGCTTTTGAGTTTGTTGGTGATCAAGGTAATTCCATCTGAGTTCCCAACAATGCTCCTACTACTTCCTCCTTCATGCCACTTTTGAGAGTGGTCCACCATATCTTCAATAGCCTTTAAGGCTTGGGCAGGAGTCATGCTAGGGATTGGTCCTTGAGAATCTAGCATTTGGTGGGTTGAGATGTTGATCCCTTTGTAAAAAATGTTGACCATTTGTTGCTTGTTGAGATCATGAGTAGGGCACTTGTACAAAAGATCATTGTACCTATCCCAAGCTTGGTACAATGTTTCATCACCGTCTTGCTTGAAGTTGTGAACGTCTTCAAGCTGTTTTGCTGTCCTTGAAGGAGAGTAATACCTTTGGATGAAATGCTTCTTAAAAAGAGACCAAGTGTTCACAGTCCCCGCTGGTAACCTATCGATCCATCTCTTTGCTGCTCTAGTCAATGTCATCGCGAATACTCTGAGCATAATCGCATCATGAGATACCCCCGGAATGTTGAAGAAACTGACAATGTAGAGGACATTGTCAATGTGTTCATGAGCATCTTCCGTCTTGCTTCCTGAAAATGGGTCTTTCCGCAGTTCCCTGATGAATTGATTTTTAATTTCGAACTGCACATCATCCCCAATAGCCGGCCTAACCAAACCAGGCCCTTGCTCTTCTCGTGTAAGAGCCAAATACTCTTCAAGTGTAAGGTTGTCAATGTCAATTTCTGCCATAGTACCTGAAACTTGAAAACACCCGTGAGTACTGAAAGGAAAATAAAACAAGAATTAAAAACTTAAATAAAATCCTAATAGCTCCCTGGCAGCGGCGCCAAAAACTTGATGCAGGTTTTACTGACCAGGTTTTAATGTTTATATAAGTATCGTTTACCTAAGGTCTACCTTTACGCACTAACGGACAGTGTATCCGATCATGTGTGGTATAGCTAGTTGGTAAAGCCGAGGTCGTCCCAAGAGCTAAGTGTGTGGAAATTATCTAAGTTCGTGTCACGTTTAAAAGGGGGTTTTATGATTGAAAGATTAATTAAACTAATAAAAGTAAATGACAAGACAAGTAAATAAAATAAAATAAAATCAATAAGAGAGAAGTAGTGTTAACCTAATTACTACTCTTGTTATCATTTTGACTAGTTTTCTTATAAGTGCATCCTATCATGTCGTCTGGGGATTTAATTCATTTCAGATCAGCAGGCTAAATCAGCTACGTCTATCTTACACCTTGTCCTATCCAAAACAATTGTAAAGNTAAACTAATAAAAGTAAATGACAAGACAAGTAAATAAAATAAAATAAAATCAATAAGAGAGAAGTAGTGTTAACCTAATTACTACTCTTGTTATCATTTTGACTAGTTTTCTTATAAGTGCATCCTATCATGTCGTCTGGGGATTTAATTCATTTCAGATCAGCAGGCTAAATCAGCTACGTCTATCTTACACCTTGTCCTATCCAAAACAATTGTAAAGCCTTGGGTTCATCGGTACGAAAATGCAAGAGTCATTAAGTGCCTCTACTAACATGGACAAGTCTAACGAATGCGGCATGGTCAGATCTGACACCCCTCTAACTCCGTTAAGTGTCTAGCATCGGTAGGTGGTCCTAGGGTTAATTCGCACGTGTATGGTGATATTGCTATCACCAAGTCACATCCCTAGCGACTTGCTTCCTAGGGTCAATTCCACAAGTCTCTAGGGAACAACCAATGCTAATCACTACGGGAACTAGAGTTTCCCAAGCCTCACCATGAAAGTATACAAACAATAGACAATAAATGCGTAGAAAACTAAATCAAAACAATAACAATTTCATAACTAGGCTAACACCAAGAGGTGTTTAGCCACTCATATTCATAATTGCAGTAAAACAAGTTTGAGTTAATACAAAAGTAAACGTGAATCGAATACAAAACAAAGGTATGGATAAACTTATGATTGGTGTGTGAATCCTCCCTTGGAAATGACTTCTATGAGGCTAGAACTTTGTTCCTCCTACTCTCTGAGTTTCTCCCAACTTCTGTGTGTTGAAAAGTGAATGAATAAACTCAGATTTAGGGCTGGTATTTATAGGCCCGACTTTGTTACGACGTAGCTGATAAGATTGCTACGCCGTAACCTTTGTAAATAAGTGTTACGCCGTAGATTGATCAAGTTCTATGGGCGTAATATCTTGATAAGAGTCTTCCTACGGCGTAGCTACTAGGGTTGCTACGCCATAACTTATTCCTTGGCCTTGTTAGTCCCTCTCGACCTCAAATTGGGGCTTACGTCGTAGCTAGAGAGTTGTTTACTCCGTAGAGCCCTTTAGTGGATCATTACGCCGTAGCCATATAGCTGGCTACGCCGTAGCCTTCATAAATTCTTTCTTACGGCGTAAGTTGATGTTCCTTTACGCCGTAATCTTCATAAAGTCTTGCTACGGCGTAGGTGGATGAACCTCTACGCTGTAGTGAGTGCAGAATCCATAATTTCCACATATTTTCTTCAAAGTCCTTCCATTTCCTCGTATGTTCGTTCTTTTACTCATCTTTACCCTGAAACAAAAATAGGAAGAAATAAGAGTATATATTCTTCATACAAATAGAAAAGATGAGCATTTTAGGGGGAAATTAACACTTAAATCATGGGTAAATTTGATGTCATTAATCCTCTCGTTCCCAAGTATACTCTGGTCCTCTTTTAGAGTCCCATCGTACCTTGACGATAGGATTACGGTGATGTTTTAGATTTTTGACCTCTCGGTCCATGATTTTGACTGGTTCCTCTATGAAATTGAGCTTATCATCCAACTTAAGCTCTTTCATAGGAATGACGAGTGATTCATCCGATAGACATTTCTTAAGGTTAGAGACATGAAATGTGTCGTGTATATTTCCTAGTTCATCCGGCAATTCAAGTCGGTATGCCACTGGACCAATTCTCTCAATTATCTTAAATGGTCCAATGTATCTCAGATTAAGCTTTCCTTGTTTTCTGAAATGAAAGACACCTTTCCTAGGTGAAACTTTCAACATAACCCTTTCTCCGACTTGGAATTCTAATGGCTTACGTCTATTATCGGCATAACTCTTTTGCTGATCTCTAGCAGCTTGTAAGCGTTGCCATATTTGAACTATTTTCTTGTTTGTCTCATGGATTATCTCTGGCCCCGTAAGTTGAACTTCTCCAACTTCAGCCCAGCAGATAGGGGATCTGCACTTCCATCCATAAAGTGCTTCAAATGATGCTGCCTTAATACTAGTATGATAACTATTATTATACGAGAATTCTATCAACGGTACGTGTTTCTCCCATCCTTTTCCAAAATCTATCACACATGCTCGAAGCATATCCTCAAGAGTTTGGATAGTTCATTCACTTTGACCGTCGGTTTGAGGATGATATGTCGTACTCATGTCTATTTGAGTACCTAAAGCACATTGCATAGATTGCCAAAATCTGGATGTGAAACGAGAGTCACGATCCGATATGATTGATAATGGCACTCCATGTCGGGAAACTATTTCCTTGAGGTACAACCTAGCAAGGGTTTCCATATCACCCCTTTCTCGTATAGGAATGAAATGAGCTGATTTCATAAGGCGATCAACTATTACCCAAATAGTATCATGCCCGTTAGATGTTCTAGGTAGTTTCGTGATAAAATCCATCGTAATTCTTTCCCACTTCCAAATGGGAATCTCAGACTGTACCAATAAGCCGGATGGCTTTTGACATTCAGCCTTTACCCTAGAACATGTTAAACACTTGCCCACATATCTAGCAATGGATGCTTTCATGTCAGGCCACCAATAGTGTTTCTTCAGATCCTGATACATCTTGTCAGAACCTGGATGGATGGAGTACTTAGTTTTATAGGACTCGTGCATTATCAAATTTCTTAAGTTACCATGATGTGGTAACCATCTCCGACCCTTAATACAACGAGTTCCGTCTGAACGTATCTTAAAAGCCTTATCCATCCCTCGTAAATTCTCAAGTTTACGATCTTCCCTTTCTAGGGCTTCATTTTGGGCTTTGAGTATTTGAGAAGGTAAATTCGAATGAAGAGTCATAACTAACGACCTAACTCTAAGTGGTTTGATTCGTTCCTTTCAGCTCAAAGCATCTGCTACTACGTTAGCTTTGCCAGGATGGTAACGAATCTCACAATCGTAATCAGCGAGCAGTTCTATCCAACGTCTTTGTCTCATGTTTAACTATTTCCGATTAAGAATATGCTGTAGGTTTTGTGATCGGTGAAAACCGTACACTTAGTGCCATACAGATAATGTCTCCATATTCTCAGAGTAAACACTACTGCTCCTAATTCTAGATCGTAGGTAGTATAATTTTTCTCATGTGTCATGAGTTGTCGTGATGCATAAGTGATTACCTTACCTCTTTGCATCAACACAGCTCCAAGACCTCGACGTGAAGCATCACAGTAAACGACGAAATCATCATTTCCCTCTGGTAATGCTAAGATCGGAGCTTCACACAACTTACCCTATAGTACAATACAACATATATCAACCACAGACACAAACACATATTACACAGATAAAAAACATTTAATAAACTAAACCAAAAATACAGAAAAGTACAATACTAATTAGAGAACACGGTAAGAAGAAGACAAACAGAAACAAAATCATTATACGCTAAAAATGAATATACATACGAATGAACGACAGTCCTATAGATCATATATACATAATAGCCAGAGAATGATCACAAACTAAAATCCAACACAAATAGCAACAAAATAAGCAAAAAAAAATTACTCTGTCTTAAGTAGTTCTAGGATTATTCTCAAGTGTTTAGCTTGTTCTTCCTCGTTACGAGAATAGATAAGGATATCATCTATGAACACTATAACAAATTTATCCAAGTATGGTTTACACACCCGGTTCATGAGATCCATGAAAACCGTTGGTGCCTTTGTTAAACCAAATGGCATCACTTGAAACTCATAGTGTCCATACCTTGTTCTGAAAGCAGTCTTAGGGATATCCTCTTCCCTTACTCTCAGTTGATGATAACCTGATCGTAAGTCGATCTTAGAATATATACTCGAACCCTGAAGTTGATCAAATAGATCATCTATCCTAGGTAATGGGTATCGATTTTTGATGGTAAGTTTGTTTAATCCATGATAGTCGATACACATTCTAAATGATCCATCCCTTAACAAATAATACCGGAGCTCCCCAAGGTGACGTACTTGGGCGAATAAAACCTCAATCGGTTAATTCTTGGAGTTGTTCAGAGAGTTCCTTCATCTCTAAAGGGGCTAACCTATAGGGTACTTAGGCTATAGGTGCTGCTCCGGGAATTAAATCGATTTGAAACTCTATTTGGCGGACAGGAGGTAAGCCAGGTAAATCCTTAGGAAAAACTCTGAGTATTCCCTGACTACAGGGATCTCATCCAGTTGTTTTTCATCTGGCTTAGTCTTTGTTACTTGAATAACAAAGACTTGACAACCTCGTGAGATGTATCGTTCCGTTTTGATACATGAGATGAAGTTAAGATGAGTCTTACTTCGATCTCCTCGGATAATTAAATTTTCATCGTTGATAGGTACATGGACGATTTTCTTGTCACAAAGAATCTTGGCTTGATTCTTGGACAACCAATCCATTCCAACAACAACGTCAAAATTACCAAGTGTCATGGGTATAAGATTGATTTCGAATGGGTGGTTAAGTAAGGTTAGGGTACAACCCATAAGGATGGTGTTAATACTAACTAGGTTTCCGTCGGCCATTTCTATCTCATAGTAAGTATCTAAAGCTACGGGTTTGATGCTAAGTCTAGAGGCAAAAGGTATAGATACGAAACTCCTATCGGCTCCAGAATCAAAGATTATTGTAACTAAATGATTATTTAAAAGAAACTTACCTGTAACTACGCTCGGATCTTGTGGATCGTTCCTATCCCTTAACATGTAAGCTCTACCCTGGGCACCATCAGTATTTTTCTTTGGACACTTACTTGCGTAATGTCCCTTCTTTCCGCAAGTATGACAAGTAACCGATACTGGTGGCGGATTACCCCCAGTGACTGGTACTTTATCCTTGCAATTCTTGGCTGATGGCCCACCTTGTTGCATATAGTACACTTAATGAAACAAGGCCCTGTGTGATGCATAGCGCATCTCCTATACAGAGTTGCTTTCGCAGCATAACCACTTCCCTTATTTGGAGTGGCGGCATAAGCTCTAGTAGCTCCTTGCCTTGGGTTTGGTTGAGGATAGGGGTTGATATGATGACTACTACTACCTACATTATGAGTGTTACCGAAAGCTCTCCCATCATGGAACTTTCGTTTGTTATCGTTGGGCACTGGCATAGAGTTGTGCTTTGTTACTTGGTCCATTAACCTCAAAGTGATATTAATGGCTTCCTCTAACGTTTGAGGTTTAGAGGCAGTAACGTTCCCTTTGATACTCCGGGGCAAACCTCCGATGAAGACTTCTATTGTCTTTTCAGTAGTTGGCACCATTGTTGGACACAAAGTTGCCAATTCCTGAAATCTCCTAATATAAGTCTTTACATCATTCCCCTTTACTGACAAGTTATAGAACTCGTCTTCCATTTTCTTAATCTTCGTCCCTGGACAATATTTCTTAATCATTAGTTGCTTAAAGTCATTCCAAGGGAGCTTGTATGCCTCCTCAATACCTATTGGTTGTACATATGAGTTCCACCAGGATAACGCTTCTTCGGTAAGTGTACCAGTAGCAAACTTAACCTTACAATCCTCAGTACAGTTACTACGAGCAAATACTGATTCACATCTCTCAAACCAGTGGATCAATCCTATGGCCCTTTCTGTTCCCTTAAAATTAAAGGGTTGACAGCTCATAAACTCCTTGTAGTTACTCTTCTTCACTACATGAATTTCGGGGTTTCTAGCCATGTTGGCATCCCTAGCTCCTAGTGTTGCAGCCACACTATCAGTCACTAGTCGCTGGATGTCTTCCTGAGTCATGGCGGGTGTAGTGGGAGTAGCAGGTGTAGTTGATCTTGTACGTGCCATTCTAGGTCGTTCGCAAGATAAGATGGGATAAGAATAATGTCATATCCAATTAGACATTTTCACAAGTTCTAATAGAATCTCACACAGAGACGGAAGGTACAAGTTCTAGCTTTTAGAAAATTGTCTGATACCAGGGTTAGAAAGTATAGGGGATCCTAAACTAAAAGGCGGAATTCCTAATAAGAGTTACTATATTCCACTAAAATTCGTTTCCCCTCGTTTAAAGGCATAGTGGTATTAATCTAAGGGATTCTAGTTTTAAAGTTCCTAAATATAAGGCATAGGATATGGGATATATAGGCAAACTATATTTCTTATATTAACTTTTCCTATATCTTACAGGGTGAACTACGCATATACTACATATCATACTACCTGGTAAACTATTTAAATTACCTATAACCTTACTAATTTGTTCCTTTGTTATTTTTAAGCTTTTGGATTGCTTCTAATAGGTCTCTTATATCAGACTTATGACTATTCCTACGATCTTCTATGATCATTTCTATAGTGGAAAGTCTAACATGTGCGGTAACTACTTAGTCAGAGTGTCCTTTATATTTCGTTTGTAACTTAAAGATTTGACTATGGGTTTTCTCTAATTCTTTTTTCTAGCCTAGCGTAATCTTTTTGAATTATCATCCTACCTTTTCCTAAGTCACTTATCCTATTTTCTACTTCTTCTATACGTCCTAGGGATAACTTATCTAAATGACTAAGTATATCCTCTATTTGTTCTTCATGTCTTTCTAAAGGTGTTTTATAATAACTATTTCCTATTTCAAATCTAGGGGAAGGTGAAGGTGGTCTAATACGTAATTTCTTACGAGGAGGGGATGCTATTTCGGGAACATAGTAATCTTGGGTATTATAGTGAGATATAGAGGGTGTAGGGGTTATAGTAGGTATTATAAGAATGTTACTACCATATGCTTACATATACCCATTATATGCTTGCATATAGGGATTATTCGGGGAAGGCTCTATTCCTAAGTTAACTAAGATATTCTGGGCTAATTCTTCCGGAGAATTAGAGCCAGTAGAGGAATGACTAGGAGTAGCCGGAGCATACTCATAGCTATCCGATGAGGTATCCTCATCATCAGTGTCTGACACTATGATAGGATTGTTAAAGGATGACATATCTAACTTTCATTTCCCAGTAAATGCCTTAGTATAATTCTAACCTATATAACTATCTTAAAGGCAATATGGGGAGTGCAATAGGGTATCTAATCCTAGAGGCAAGTTAGAGGATGCAATAGTGAGTCTAACCTAAAGGCAAGTCGGGAAATCTAACCTAAAGGCAAGTTAAAAGTTTAACCTAAAGGCAAGTTGGAAAGTCTAACCTAGAGGCAGTTCGGAGTGTCTTCTGGCACGGAGGACTTTTTGAAAAATGGTTATAGTTTCAGGAAAAACCTTTTGTTCTCTATAACCAAGGCTCTGATGCCAATCTGTAACACCCCCATTTTTCATAGATCGCAGCGGATTTAGAGTTGGGGTATTACTTCATAGAAAAAAAGACAAGATAATAGAAAATGACTCGAAAAGAGACATTAAAAAAAATGTTGTCATTCATTTATTCATCAGAGTTTTTACTGTAAAAGTTATACTTTTACCAAAGGTGAGGTCCCAAAGACTCCTTTTTAAGGGAAAACTGATGAATGATAACTATTATAGATGTCCACATGTCCAGTGTCACACCGTGCCAGGATTCCTAAAGGGCTCATATACCTAGGATAACATGCTTAAAAGTCAATACTAGGTTGAGTGAAAGTCATAGGTTTTAGTGTGTAAAGAGTGAATACAAGTTCCACAGGGTTCAGCTTAAACCCGAGGAGTAAAGGTTTTTAAGGTGTATTATTGCACTAAGCTCATGAAATCACACGTTAACAGTCCGGGTCATGGGGGCTGCAGACCCAACCATGAGGGGACAAGAAGGATAACTTGCCAAAGTTAATCCTTAGAGGTTTCAACTATAGTATGTTAGCCTTGAAAATAATGTTATAGTCAGGAATTGCATTAGTTAATAAGTAAAGGGACTAAATGTGTCAACTATGTAAAGTATGGCACTTAGTCACCTATAAATAAACTCCTAGTTCCATCTAGGAGGGTTGGATGTTCACTTGTAATAAGAAGTGTGTGTGTTTTCCTTCTTTCTCTCTCTAGAAAACACACACATCTTCCCCCAATTCTTTAATCTAATATACCATGTTTAACCTTTATTTCGAGCATCCCCGACCTCCTGAATAGTGATTCTTGATGATAACAAGTGGTATCAAGAGCTAACCAGGGGCGATTCATGGTGTTTTGGGTGGTTTTAGAGTCTAGTCGATTGGTTTTTCATATCTTGGGTGGGATTCGTGGTGTTTACACTTTGGGTTTATATGGTGAGTTTCATGGCTATTCGTGGTTTTTGGAGTTCATACGACCTAAACCCTAGTTTAGCGAGTATGAAAAGGGGTTTAGGAAGTATGGTATGTTTGCTAGCGAGTATGCTATGTTCTTTAGCGAGTATGAAATATCTTTTAGCGAGTATGGGCATATATTTAGCGAGTATGAAATATATTCTAGCGAGTATGGCTCATATCGTTAGCGAGTATCACAAAGATTGTTTGCGAGTATGGGAATTCCTGCGAGTATGAATTTTTAGCGAGTATGGCTAGCGATTCTTGCGAGTATGAAGACCTTTGCGAGTAAGCCAAGTTTAGCGAGTATGGTTGGTTGCGAGTATGGGAATTCTAGCGAGTATGGACATATTGCGAGTATGAAACTCAAGTTTCTGCGAGTATGAAACTCAGGTTTCAGCGAGTATGAAACTCAAGTTTTGCGAGTATGACTTGCAAGTATGGTATTTCGAGTATGAGTTTCATGTTTTGTATTGTGTTTGTTTTGCCGAGTTAGGCTGGTTCATCCTTATCGTTCATCGAGTAAGGACTTCACTTGAACTTACCTAACCGAAACTCTGCCGAAATATTATCACAACCTTACTACCTAAACCTAAACCCTAATATCACCACACCCAATACTTGATATTATTGGTACACCTTATACAAGAACATGATTCATTAACTTGTTTCATTACATGAATACCAATATATCACCTCACCCACTTCATGATATTATTGGTACACCGTATACTGAACATGATTCATTTATTTGTTTCATTACATAAATACCAATATATCACACCTCAAAACACACCACGTTTTGCTTAAAAAGATCATGATCAAGAATCATAATACAATGACGATGGCTAATATCAGAAGTTTGTGACTACAAGGAGAATTCTTTATTTTTTGCTTGGGTTGAAGTGAAGTCTTACGGATGCGTACTTATTTATCTCAAAGTCTAGGGGTGGATGGATGCATGAATTTCGAAGATACTTGTTGGGCACATACATATGTTAACCTAGGAGTTACGTTAATGGTGACGACGACTTGGTTTATCTAGTTTTCATAGGTCAAGGGGTGGACGGACGAAGACCTAGTTAACTATCACTTAAAGGAGTTACATTGTAGTGCTCAGTGTCACACGTAGTTGTGGATAATCAAGAGGTGATTATGTCTCATACTTGATTCGACGGAGTACGAACTCTCTACACCGCTCTTAGTCACTACAAGAACCACAAGCTTAAGTCACAAGTCTGGGGAATCTTACTTCATTCTCAAGTTTCATATTGAGTTTTCCTGCATGAGGTTAATGGAAATAGCCGTCGTTGTTGATTCAGAGGTTGATAAAGAGTTAGACAATTTCAAATGGTATCGTTAGTAGATTGGGATTATCGACATCTTCACACGTGCTGATTATAGTCTATTCTAAAGGTGCTTCCGGTTACAACTACATATACACATTGGTATGCTGATTTCGATGAGATCGCAATCATCAGGGGAGAGAAATGTGAACTAAATATGTACTTTATGAAGTACTAAAGGTCCATGTGACCAGGCTGAACCGTTTCTACCTTTGTTAATTACATGTGTACGTTATGGACTGATTTATAAGATAGCTGGAATGCATTTGGTGAAGATGAAGATGTTGATACATTGTACCCCCGAACAGAAAATCTTGAAGAAGGTCGAGTCTACAGTCGTTTTACATATTCCGCTGCATGTTTGAAGACTAAAGACGGTTCGCATGTGTTTATCATAAAAGACTTCTTCAGAGTTAGGGCATTCATCAGAGATGTTGTCAGTTTGGGGGAGAGCACTAATTAGGGGAGAGTGTATTGTAATGGTCAATGTTAATCCCTAATTAGATTCGCTCACATTGTTCCTCTACAAGTCAAAGTGATGGCAGCCGAGAAGACTCAGATGTATAAGTGAAGCTATGGTGCTTGAAGACCACTCTCAGAGCTGCTGTACTTATGTTTTGTATTGTGTTTTACTTAATTGTGCTTGTAGGGAACATTGTAAGCAATTTCCATATAACATTACTTTGGGGAGAGATTGTTAGCCTTGAAAATAATGTTATATGTTAGAAATTGCATTTGTAATAAGCACAAGGACTTGTCTTGTCAATAGGACATAGTTTAGTGTGTTTAGTAGTATATATACTCTCCTAGTTGCAACTAGGAGAGGTGGATGTTCATTTGTAATAAGAAGTGTGTGTGTTTTCCTTCTTTCTCTCTCTAGAAAACACACACATCTTCCCCCAATTCTTTAATCTAATATACCATGTTTAACCTTTATTTCGAGCATCCCCGACCTCCTGAATAGTGATTCTTGGTTACAACAGTGTCCCTAGCCAAAAGTTGTTCTACCGTTTGTGTTCGGTTTACAAATTCCTCTTCTAGGTAGAATGGGCGTTGGGGTCCTATAAAGTCTCCTTCTAACCATGGTCCGTATCTAGAGGTCTTTCTATCGGTTGATTCCTCAATGGTGTCGTAGGCATGTTTCTTAACATCATAAACCGACCAAGTTTCTCCTTCTCCTACCGCTATCTTGGATCCCTTGCAATCAATCATAGCACTAGCGGTGGCTAAAAATCCTCTTCCTATCAACAGGGGGCACGTAGGGTCGCTCACCATATCGAGGACGTGGAAATTGGCTAGAATTGTTAGCTTCCCTATGTGAACTACCACATCCCTCACTACTCCTACCGGGTATGCTACACTTCCATCCGCTAAACCTATTATTACCTCGGTTTCTTCTAGTTTTCCTAGTTTGAGGGTGGTGTAGAGAGGTAATGGAAGTAGGTTGAGGCTAGATCCAAGATCGGCTAATGTGTCATAAGCTTTCGAATTACCGATCTTGCACGGTAGGACAAATAAGCCCGGATCTTCTAACTTCTTAGGTAGTTTGTTTCGAACGAAAGCTGTCCCTTTTTCACCTAATTTGAGCTTCTTCAAGCTAGATACCTTTTTACGCTTGTTTGGATTATGTTTCATACTTAGTGATGTAGTGGTTGTGATAACATGTTTTAATTCAATTTCAAGTCAATCCTAAGAACCAATTGTACCTTAAGTTTCATCGTGACATTTGTTAAGTTAAGGTTAACTAATTAGTAATAATTTCAAGGGTCGAAAGATTAAACATTACTTAATTAGTTATAATCATTTGTCTATGAATGATTGTTTTTCACCCATAATTATTCTTAACTCAACAAAGAAACAAGAAGTATAATTGTAATAAGAAAAGCTTTTATAACATCAAATCGGATAGTTTGTAAACTCTAGTTGGATAATAGTTCCAAATAACGAAAGGCTAGATGTTTATAAGCCATTGTACCCTTTTTTTCTATGAAAAGAAGACCTTTTGTAATGACCATTTCTTAAGAGTATTTGATTTATAATAAGAGTTTATTCTTGTGTTTAAGGGCACCATACCTTATGAACCTTGGATAGATCTTGAATTGATTGGTTTACACTTAAAGCTTGTTTTTATGAACTAAAATCTTGACGAGGGTTTAACTTGTAGAAACAATAGATTAGATCACTATCTAATTATCACAACCAACATGTTCTCCAGAGTTATCACATCACTTGTGTCATCAAAGTAGAAAACTAGTCTAAAAAAGCGTAGTTTTTAATTTATTGAATTTGCTTATTACTTTATTTGCTCACGTTTAGATAAGTACTTATAGACTAATTTTTTATTCACTCACAAATCCCTGCGAACGATCCCGACTTACCATCATATCTTGCTATAACGGACGAGTACACTTGCTCGTATGTGTTGTTTCTAGATTTGGTAATTCACTTTTATAAATTTAAAACTTGCACTAACAAACACCGCATCAAGTTTTTGGCGCCGCTGCCGGGGATTTTGATTGTGTTTTCTTTTTAGTTTTTACAAGTTCTTCACTTTTCGTGTTCGTTTTCTAAAAAAAAAGTTCACAGAATCATCCAACCGATCGGTTTCTCATCCAACCGAACCGGTTACAGTTTTTTTTTTTTATTTTACGAGAGTTCAGCCGAATCGGTTCGTCGCCAACTGAATCGGTTACTTTTACTGTTTTAGTAATTTTTATTTTTCGTAGTTCTTTTGTTTAGGTACTTGCCTATATTCTTTTGGTAGTTGTATGAGCACTCGTTCTACTACTAAAAAGCTTAAGTCACCTTTGTCTAATCCCGAAAGTTTGTTTCGTAAGAAGAGATCTTCATCTATTCTTAATTGGTTTGATAATCTTTCCGAAGAACATCCCATTTCAAATCTTTTTGAACCGATACCAATACCCATACCCATGGCTGACGATCAACCCATGTGGGCCGCAAATCGAACCGTAGCACCCACTCCTGGATCTGCTATTGTTGTTACCAACCTTGGTGAAAACTTTACCGTTAAAGGTCACCATCTTTCCATGATCAAAGACCGTCAATTTGATGGCCGTTCGCGGGCCGATCCGCATAAACACATTGCCGAATTCATTGAAATTTGTGGCATGTTCCGTTATGGAGAAACCAATGTCGATGCTATTAAGCTTAAACTCTTTCCATCATCACTTGCTGGAGATGCCAAAGTGTGGTATAACGAATTAACCCCAGGAACTATCAATACTTGGGAGGAGATGAGGCAAGCTTTTGTAAGCCGATTCTTTCCACCTGCCATGTTTGATAGATTAATGGGAGAAATCCGTGCTTTCACCCAAAATCCTAACGAATCTCTTGTTGAAGCTTGGCTTCGTATGAAAGATTTACTTCGAAGTTGTCATGGTCATAATTTAGGAAAAGGAACGATAATCCAAATCTTTTATCATGGTCTTGATGATTCATCACAAGCAATTCTTGATGCCGGAGGAATTTTTCTTTACAAAACTCCTAACGAGGCATATCAACTTCTTGAGGATCGAGTACTCCTTAAACTCGATTGGTCAAAAGATTCCAAAACCAAACCTTTGCGAAAAACCGTTGCTTTTGTCGACAGTTCAGATAATTCGAAACTCATGGAGAAAATAGAAGCTTTGACTTCTAAAATCGACTCGCAATACAAAGATATTAAAGGAGAAATGAAAGAAATGCGAGATGGCTGTAATAATTGTGGAGGAAATCACACATCATCTGAGTGTGATGACCAACCTATGAATAGACCCATTGAAGGGGAAGCTAATTATGTCCAAGGAGGATATCGTGGAGGAGGTTTTCGTGGTAATTATTACGGAAGAAGTTCTGGAAATTGGCAAGATCGCCAACAAAGGGATAACAACCGTGATTCTCAACCTCGAGTAGACAACCAAAACCAACCAAATTCTGATAAAAAGGACGAATCTGATTTCGAGAAAATGATGCGAGATTTCGTAATCACTCAAAGAGCCACAAACGAGTTTGTGAAAACTCAATTTTTCAATCTCAAAACCAAAGTTGAACAAGGTCAGAAAAATCATCAAGCTTCTATCCAGGATCTTGAACAAAAATTTGGAAGACTTTCAGATCAATTTTCTTCTCGAGTTCCTGGTACTCTACCAAGTAATACCCAATCTAACCCTAAACCGTCTGGATCTAACGATAAGAACTATCGTCCACCACAAACCAGAAATGAGCATATAAATGCTGTATTCACTCGAAGTGGTCTCTCATATGATCCACCACCTGTTCCTACAGATAATCCTGTCATTTCAGATGAGGAAGAAGAAGAAGCTGAGGAAGAAGCAGCTAAAGAGACACCAACACCAACACCAACACCAACCAAAGAAACTACCGTTACACCAATTAAACCTTACACACCAAAAATACCGTACCCACAAGCCCTAAGAAAAGAGAAAAGAGAAGAGCGTAATAAGAAGTTTATTGAGATGATCAAAGAAGTTAGAATTAACGTACCCCTCGTTGATGTTCTAGCTGGAATGCCCAATTATGGGAAATTTTTGAAAGAACTTCTTAACAATCGAAACAAGTTAGAACAAATTTCCGCTACTGTTCTCAATGCAGAATGCTCTGCTATCATTCAAAACAAAATTCCACCAAAACTCGGAGATCCCGGAAGTTTTCTCATACCATGCACATTAGGAAACAACATCACGTGTGATGCTTTAGCCGATTTAGGTGCAAGTATCAATTTGATGCCATATTCGTTGTATTCTAAACTTTCGATTAATACGTTGAAACCCACTAAAATGAGTATAAGATTAGCCAACCATACATACCAATATCCTGTTGGGGTTGCTGAAAATATGCTTGTTCAAGTTGGTAAATTCGTATTTCCAGTGGATTTTGTCATCTTAGAAATGGAGGAGGACAGTCGAGTACCTCTAATCTTAGGAAGACCTTTCTTAAACACTGCTGATGCAATGATCAAAGTTAAAGGCAAAGAACTCAATCTCGGAGTAGGAGAAGATCGAATCACTTTCTTAATCGATAAAGCAATGAAATATCCAAATTCCGCTGATGACACATGCTATAGCATTGATGTTATTGATGAAGTCACTGAAGAGGAATTAGATGCTTTACTTGACGATTCAAAACCATTCATGTCTACTTCAGAAAAGATCAGTGAAGCAGATTCTGATAAAGAATTTGAGGAATTCATGGAAATTAAATTTGAAGATGAGAAAGAAGAAGAAGAGGAGAAATTCGAAGATATCACTGAAAAAGATCAAATGAAAATCAAATCTTCTCTAGAAGAACCACCCACTGATTTGGAACTCAAACCTCTTCCCAATAATCTCGAATATGCCTATTTAGAAGGAAATTCTTTTCTTCCGGTAGTCATATCGTCGTTGCTCGAAGCCAATCAAAAAGAACGACTTGTCTCTGTTCTTAAGAAGCATAAACGCGCTTTTGCGTGGAAAACTTCTGACATACCAGGAATTAGTCCGGACTTTTGTAAACACAAAATCAATTGTGAAGAAGGTACTAAACCCGTTGTGGAAAGACAACGTCGACTCAACCCAAATATGAAAGAAGTTGTCAAGAAAGAAATCATTAAACTTCTTGATGCAGGAATCATTTATCCTATCGAGGATAGCCCATGGGTGAGTCCAGTTCATTGTGTTCCGAAGAAAGGAGGAATGACCGTAGTGACCAATGAAAGGAATGAATTAGTTCCTACTAGAACTGTCACTGGATGGCGAGTATGTATTGATTACAGAAAACTGAATAAAGCCACCAGGAAAGATCATTTTCCTCTACCATTCATGGATCAAATGCTCGAAAGATTAGCAGGGAACAAATACTTTTGCTTCCTTGATGGTTTTTCAGGTTACTTCCAAATTCCTATCGATCCAGCTGATCAAGAGAAAACTACATTTACATGTCCTTTTGGAACCTACGCTTATCGGCGTATGCCCTTTGGTCTATGTAATGCACCTGCAACCTTTCAAAGGTGTATGATCGCAATATTCCAAGATATGCTTGAAACATCTATGGAAGTTTTCATGGATGACTTCTCTGTTTTCGGTGATTCTTTTGAAACCTGTCTTTCCAATCTCGACAAAATGCTTGAGAGATGTGAAGCCGCACACCTAGTTCTTAATTGGGAAAAATGCCATTTTATGGTTACTGAAGGAATTGTGCTGGGACACAAAATATCAAGTAAAGGAATGGAAGTAGACAAAGCAAAGATCGATGTCATCGCCAAATTACCACCGCCCACTAACGTCAAAACCGTTAGAAGTTTTCTAGGACATGCTGGTTTTTACCGCCGTTTTATCAAAGATTTTTCGAAAATATCACGTCCTATGACTAGACTTTTGGAAAAAGATTCTGTTTTTGATTTCAATGCTGACTGCATCAAAGCTTTCGAAACATTGAAGAGTCAATTGACTAGTGCCCCAATCATGGTTGCACCTAATTGGTCACTACCATTTGAACTCATGTGTGATGCAAGCGATTTCGCTGTTGGAGCTGTTTTGGGACAACGTGAAGGAAAACATTTTCGTCCTATATATTTTGCTAGCAAAACACTCAATAGTGCTCAACAAAACTACACGGTCACAGAAAAAGAATTATTAGCCGTAGTTTTTGCATTCGACAAATTCAGATCTTATCTCGTGCTTTCAAAAACGATAGTTTTCACAGATCATTCCGCGCTCAAATATCTGTTTACAAAACAAGATGCAAAACCACGTCTTATTAGATGGATTTTACTACTCCAAGAGTTTGATATCGAAATAAAAGATAAAAAAGGAGCAGAAAATCTTGCAGCTGATCATTTATCACGTCTAGAGAATCCAAATTTGGAAGAACTGAAAGAAAATGAAATTAACGATTACTTTCCAGATGAAACTCTCATGCTGATTGATGATGAGGATGATAGTGACGTTCCATGGTTTGCAGATTACGCTAATTATCTAGCAGGAGATATTCTTAAAAAAGGAATGAGTCACTACCAACGTAGTAAGTTCTTTTCGGAACTAAAACACTACTATTGGGAGAAACCTTACCTTTTCAAGATGTGCAAAGATGGAATGATTCGAAGATGTGTTTCGGGTTCCGAAACAAGAAAAATTCTTGATGAATGTCATCATGGCCCAACTGGGGGACATTATGGACCTTCTACCACCGCTAGAAAAGTTTTCGAAGCTGGATTCTATTGGCCTACGATTTTTAAAGAAGCATACACTCTAGTTCAAAACTGCGATGCGTGCCAAAAATCCGGTAACCTTTCTCGTAGGGATGAAATGCCTCAAAAGAGCATTCAAGTCTGCGAAATATTCGATGTTTGGGGAATTGATTTTATGGGACCCTTTCCTAAATCACACAAACACGAATATATTCTCGTCGCAATCGATTATGTTTCCAAATGGGTAGAGGCTGAAGCTCTTCCTACTAACGATGCACGAGTTGTTGTCAACTTTCTCAAAAAGCTTTTCGCTCGCTATGGAATTCCCAAAGCTTTAATAAGTGATAGAGGATCCCATTTCTGCAACAAACAAATGGAGAAAGTAATGAAACGATATGGAGTTCATCATCGTTTTGCTACAGCTTATCATCCACAAACAAGTGGTCAAGTCGAAAATACCAATAGAGCAATTAAAAGGATACTTGAAAAAACGGTGAAAGATAATCCTGCCGTTTGGTCAAGAAAATTAGATGACGCTCTATGGGCATTTCGTACGGCTTATAAGACACCAATTGGTACAACACCGTACAGACTTCTGTATGGAAAAACATGTCATTTGCCGTTCGAACTCGAACACCGTGCTTATTGGGCATTGAGAAACTGTAATCCTGATTTGAAAATAGCTGGAGAAAAGAGATTTCTGCAATTGCATGAACTCGACGAGTTAAGACTTCAAGCCTATGAAAACTCCAGGCTATACAAAGCAAGAACCAAAGCTTATCACGACAGGAAGCTAAGAATTCGTAAACAATTCAAAGCTGGAGATAAAGTTCTGCTGTTTAATATGAAATATAAGTTTAAAGCTCCAAAACTGAAACCAAAATGGTTCGGACCATATATAGTGAAACATGGATTTCCATCAGGGTATGTTGAACTTTATGACAAACATGGTGGAAGTTTCATTGTAAATGGACATCGAATTAAACTCTATTATGATAAAGAGCAACTAAACTTAATTTCTGACGAAGAGATTTTGTCCGAATCTGAATATGAAGCTATCACATTCATGGTTCCGCACAACAAGGAAATGGTTCCTTGGGCACACAATACTGGTTTTATCTATGATGCTCTTCCTAGAGCATGGGAAAATGTTTCATTGGAAAATATAGATGAAACAGGAGAAGGAATCGTGATAGGAAATGTAGTGTATATTCCTAAAAGGAAGCATAACACTACACCTGGATAATCTTTTCGAAGTTTGAGTCTGGCTGAGGACTCGTAAATAAAACAAGCGCTTCTTGGGAGGCAACCCATGTGTTTATTTTAATGTTTATTTTCAGTGATTCTACTCCAAAGTTTTAACACTTGGTCAAACTTAAGTGTGGGGGTATGTCACTAATTTGAATAAATTGCAATGCTTTTTGTTTTGTTTGTTTTTGTTTCTAATAATACAGGTATTAATGACTAGGAATAAACAATTGGACGGAAGCATGAAAAGCTGAAATCATGGTTTTATTTCTCATTTCCCTACTTTCATACTTTTTAGTTCGTCTATCACATTGAGGACAATGTTCAACTTAAGTGTGGGGGGGTGAGTAGGAAAATAAGAAAATTTAAATTTTGTTTGTCCTATTAAATCTAGTCGTTTTCACGCTTTTAGGAGTAATTTATTAGAATAAACGGACCTATCCACTGGTAATTAGTGATTTTGAAAGAATTGAGACGTGTTCCGATTAATATTGCAATCCATTTTGGATCGATTACATTTGCTAGCACATACTGTAACCCTTTTCACCAAAATTGTGAGGATTTGAGCCTGTTTCATATAAAGCATACATCTTGATGCTTGAATCTTTTGTTATGAGTGTGCCGGTGATTTTAATTATTCCAGAACTTGTGCTTGTAAATCATTACGAAACCGTTGTGAGATTACATTTATTGTAATATAAGGATACATATGTGATAAGAGGCAAATCTTAGGATCTACACCAAATAGCCTTCTTTATTGATTTTTAGCTAGTCACACTGACTGGTTGAACCACATTTTTTTTAACCCTTTTGTTAGCGTTCAATTTTAACGCTAGATACCCTTAGTTACACCTTCTGAGCCTTTTCCTTTCTTTTGATTTAAACCACAAAAATACAAAAAGATTTTACACTTTTTAGCCTAGCCTTTCCCTTTAGTCAAAGTCTTGGTGAGTTGTTAGCTTTGTGAAGAATTATATTATGAATCATGAAGGAAGAATGGAGAAAGTGGAAATTCAAGAACCAACGATCAAAGCAAGTGAAAGTATAGTCATCGCAATACGTATGATGACAAGTGTTATTATGAGTTTGTTCTGAGTTTTTTTAAAAAAAAATGTGTTGATAGTGTTATGAAATAAAGCATTGATCGCGAAAGAATGAAGTTCTCAAAGACTACAAGGTTATGATTCAAGGAAGTGAAGCTAATGACATTTGACTATAGACTTGGACTGACTTGTATATTCTTAATCATCACTTACCCATATAATCCCATGTCTTATTCCTACCCTTTAGCTTGGTGTAATTACTAAGTGTATTGGCATGTAGTGACCATCCGAGTTCTTGAAAAGCTAGATTACGTGCCAGCGATCTAAGGATCATCCTTAGTGACCATCCGTTATTTAGTGAATCAAAGATTCGTGCTAGTGATCTATTATGTTAAACACAAGGTATTTGCATTTAAGTTAATTAACCCTTTAGCCTAACATTATAACCCGAATAAAAGACCTCTTTGATATGTAAACTTGGTGCTTACGCCAATCGGTGAAGTTTTGTTTCTGGTACAAGCCTATGGTAATAACTAAATCATGACGGAGCAATGAGTGTGATTTATCATATACACTACCCATATATGAGTGTATGAGTGAATTATATCTTATTATTCTTTCGTGAGGTGTTTAGAAGTGTTAATCACGCAAGAAAATCATTGGATATTGTCAAACATCTCAATATTTCATTTATAAGAGCTTAAACGTAGATGGTCCAACTTGTACTTGTATAAGAAGGATTTCCATCGTAATTTTCAGAATCACTTTCGTTTACCATGTGGATATTTAGTTTTCTTCTAGATTTACTTGAGGACAAGTAAAGTTTAAGTGTGGGGGATTTGATAACGCTCAAAGTTAACATGTTTTTAGAAGCGTTAATAGTGTTTTTATGCATGTTATTTGGTTACTTTTATATGCTTTTGCAACTAAATCGTATCAAAGTATGTTTTTGTAGCATATGTAGCCAAATGTAGGAAAAATGAGGAAAAAGTGAAGAAAATGGAGCACATGCGATTACATGAAGATTCCCAAGTTCAAAGTCCAATTTGTGAAGGAATTCATGAGGAGAAACCGAAGTTTGGTCATTTCTAAGTTCCAAGTTCAGAGTTAACTAAGTGTGGATAGTACATGAAGAAATACACAACAAAGAATAAAGACCAAAATCACTCAGAGTTCACCAACCGATCGGTTGGAGTTCAGCCGGATCGGTTGGTGGTAATTACCACCTCCAGCCGATCGGATGCAACCCGCAACCGATTCGGCTGGAGGAACTGCAGAGAAAACTAACTTCTTGTACACGAATCTTGGTCTTTTGTCTCAAAGTTCTAGGCCCTTCTTAGTGTCTTGTTACCCAAGTTCTAGCATTTATGTTCCTAATTGATTGCTAGGAGTATTTGACAAGCCTAAGGGGACTTCTTACACACAATTCACACACAAGTCATAACAACAATTGAAGGAGACATTTACTCTCATTACTACTCTCAATTATTTTCATCTTCAAGCTCTCAACAAGGCAAATTCGTACAGAAAGGACCAGTAGCATTTGGAGAACCAAGGAAGCAACATTTGGAGGCGAAAATCTCAAGGAACCATCACCAATACTTAGGTTATCAATACCTTGTCATTTGTTATCAATTTCCAAGCATTGTAAGACTTATAACCATGAATTCTAATGTTAAATATTCTGAGTTTGTTTACATATTTGCCATGAGTAGCTAGATACCTTTTTACGCTTGTTTGGATGATGTTTTATACTTAGTGATGTAGTGGTTGTGATAACATGTTTTAATTCAATTTCAAGTCAATCCTAAGAACCAATTGTACCTTAAGTTTCATCGTGACATTTGTTAAGTTAAGGTTAACTAATTAGTAATAATTTCAAGGGTCGAAAGATTAAATATTACTTAATTAGTTATAATCATTTGTCTATGAATGATTGTTTTTCACCCATAATTATTCTTAACTCAACAAAGAAACAAGAAGTATAATTGTAATAAGAAAAGCTTTTATAACATCAAATCGGATTGTTTGTAAACTCTAGTTGGATAATAGCTCCAAATAACGAAAGGCTAGATGTTTATAAGCCATTGTACCCTTTTTGTCTATGAAAAGGAGACCTTTTGTAATGACCATTTCTTAAGAGTATTTGATTTATAATAAGAGTTTATTCTTGTGTTTAAGGGCACCATACCTTATGAACCTTGGATAGATCTTGAATTGATTGGTTTACACTTAAAGCTTGTTTTTATGAACTAAAATCTTGACGAGGGTTTAACTTGTAGAAACAATAGATTAGATCACTATCTAATTATCACAACCAACACGTTCTCGAGAGTTATCACATCACTTGTGTCATCAAAGTAGAAAACTAGTCTAAACAAGCGTAGTTTTTAATTTATTGAATTTGCTTATTACTTTATTTGCTCACGTTTAGATAAGTACTTATAGACTAATTTTTTATTCACTCACAAATCCCTACGAACGATCCCGACTTACCATCATATCTTGCTATAACGGACAAGTACACTTGCTCGTATGTGTTGTTTCTAGATTTAGTAATTCACTTTTATAAATTTAAAACTTGCACTAACAAACACCGCATCATAGTCGGGAATTGCATTAGTTAATAAGTAAAGGGACTAAATGTGTCAACTATGTAAAGTATGGCACTTAGTCACCTATAAATAACCTCCTAGTTCCATCTAGGAGGGTTGGATGTTCACTTGTAATAAGAAGTGTGTGTGTTTTCCTTCTTTCTCTCTCTAGAAAACACACACATCTTCCCCCAATTCTTTAATCTAATATACCATGTTTAACCTTTATTTCGAGCATCCCGACCTCCTAAATAGTGATTCTTGATGATAACATAGTACTTATTGGTTACCCGGCTGAGGTAAACCAACGGGAGGTGTCAAACTCCAATAGATCTATCAACTATACTCGCGTTCACTTGTGTAAAACCCACAAGTGACTATGGCTCATGAATTTTAGTTATGTAATGGTGGCAGATAGTATCACTTGTGCAATAACGATAGAAAAGACTTGTATTCGGTTTAAAGCAAGTATCCCCCTCACAGGGTTTGTAAAGTATTTAAAAAGTGTGAGGCTACGAAACTCACCTGGGTCTTAGGTAAGTAAGGTAGGGGTTTAGATAGCTTACTCACGTATCCTGACGGTAGTGTAGGTGTGTGTATGTCAGGTCTTAGTCTAGGTTTTCTTAACTAATCACTCTTAGGATTTCTATATATAACATAACACCGTTCGGGCCATCGTAATCCAGAAGTATAACTCCTCATATGAAGCTCCCTACTATTGTATTATGCTGCCAACATAATACTGTTCGGGCCATCATAATTCAGAAGTATATAATAACTCCTCACACGAAGTTCCCTAGTATTGAGTTATGTTGTTATTAAGTTTTAGTTATAACATGACACCGTTCGGGCCATCGTAATTCAGAGGTCATGCATATAATCGTTTGAGGAGCCAGGGGACATTAAATCATAAACCCAACAGACTCGTCACCACGAAATATCCACATGATACCCCTCACATGAAGCTCCCTAGTATTGTGTCATGTTCTAACTAGAAAAATAGGTTTTTGGTACTTATATGAAAATAGTCCGTTTATATACCTTAAGTTTATATATTTACATTTTCTACTCTAAACTTATAAACTTATAACATTTAGCATATAATTATCTAACTTTTGCACAAATAGTCCCTAAACTTAACTATCTTAGAGAAATGACAAAAATGGTCCTTAGATTATACTAACTTTCAATATTTACCTATTTTACCCTCAAGTTAACTATATTTGCAAAACTAGTCCTTTTAACTATATAACTTGTTTTACTTTCTATCTTAAGGTTTCAAAACTTTGCAAAAAGGGTCCTTTTACTTATAACTTTTAAGGAATGTCAAAAATAGTCCCTAAAATTTTTAGTTTTAGCAATTTATAGTATATACCCCTATGCATGAAAACTATTGCATAACTAGTCCTTTTTCCATGCAAATTGTATTCTAATGAGATAATTAAGTTTCCTAGCTTATGTTTAGTCAATATATACTTAACTAAGTGTCCCTAATCAGATTATATCACATAATGAAGCAATTTAGCACATAATTACCTAATTACCTAATATTAGGGTTTCTAAATGAATACTTCTAAAAGGAAAGGTTCAAGGGTATCCTAAGGGTTCTAAGGCATGTCCTAGATGTTATATATCAGTTATAAGGCTACTAGGATCAAGTTTGAAGCTTACCTAGGTCGTGGGAACCTTAACGTGACCTATTAGGGTTTCTCAGCTCAAAACTTAACTCGACAAGGATCAAGGGCTTACTACTCGACGTCTTAGGGTCTTAGGGACTTAGTACTTACAGAAATATGTGAGGTAAAGAAGAGAGGAAGGTGTGAAGAGAAATGGAAGGGTGTGGCTCGCTATTTATAGGGTACAAAGGAGTAGTGCCCAAGAAATGAGAGCACGAGGTGGCGAGGAGGGGGGAGGTGATTAGGAAAAGCTACATGGTGACTAAGGATGCCTAGAAGGTTACTATGGCGAGCTACATCTAGCTAGGAGGCGCCCTTAGGCTGGTTATGGCCATAGCGGTTCTAACGAGCCAAGGTGGTGACACGGTGGTGATCCACCTCCTTGCTTGGCTGCTAGGGAGGTGCTAGGCTGCTATCTTGGTTCTAGGGAGGTGCTAGGGTGCTTGGTTACTAGTTTTGAGGTGCTAAAGTAGCTTGGTTTTGGTTTTAGGTTTTGTTTTAACCTAGTTTTGTCTAGAAAGGATTTAGGGTTTTGCCTAGGGTTTGGTGCCTAGTTTAGGGTCCTATGAGTGTTTAGTGACTAATACTAAGTCCTAGGAGGCTTATACTAAGTGGTGGTAGCTTATAGTAAAGATTTGGGAAAATTAAACCTAGTTTCCGGGAAGTTATGACCTAGTTAGGGTTTTGTGCTTATAGGACTTGTACCTGAGTTCTAGGGAGTTTTACTGTGATCTAGAGAGTCTAATATATCCTAGGGTTACTAATGTAAGTTATACCTAAGCCTTGAACACTTTAGAACATGTATGAATAAGCAATTAGGGTTTTAAAGCTAACCATAAACACATAGGTGCAATTAGGGTTTTCTGAAAAGTATAGTGTACTAGAGTGATAGTTTACTTAGTGAAAATGTGTTTGTAACCTTGACTTGACATACCAGGGTGTTTACATCAAGTAAACATAGTAGTGGTTGGCATTGGTGGATACGTGAGCTTGTCTAATGGTTAGTTAGGTCATAAAGAGATAATAAGGCAAAAATTTGGCTCGGGGAATTCCTATTGGCATTTTAACCTAGTTTGTGCTTTATGAGGGCCTAAGTTAAGTTAGTAAGGCATTTCTAACCTATAGGGAGTTAGTGGGAAATTTGTGGGTTACTACATTATGCATTAAATGCATCAAGTCTATTAAAACTTGATGCATTGTAGATGCTCTAAGTAGTATATGAGTCTGCGATGTATGTTTAATCAAATAATCAGCACTTAACAATTTATTATTATTATTATTATTATTATTATTATTATTATTATTATTATTATTATTATTATTATTATTATTATTATTATTATTATTATTATTATTATTATTATTATTATTATTATTATTATTATTATTATTATTATTATTATTATTATTATTATTATTATTATTTATTGGGATTTATTTTGGTTGGAAATTTTGGTGGGTGTCTTATTTGGTCTTAGAGGAAATTTTTTACAATTAACAAAATATTTAATAGTAAGTTAGCAGTGTATTTTAAAGTTAGATGCTCGATACGTCCCTATTACCCCACGGGTAACCTCCTTGTAATATGCCTAGATAATAGAATTTTTGAATTTGATATCATAACAATTATATAAACAAGTAAAACATCATCAAAGCATGCAGCGGAAGTAGATCATAATACATGTAATAATAATTAGCCGAATATAAAAGAATATGCGTACCGTTCTGATTTCTAGCAAGAACAAGAAATCAAGAATCAAGAACAAGTTAAACCCTAAATAAGGGTTTATGTGATTCGACTACTCCTTAGTCGAATAGGGAAAAGATCACTAACAAAAGTATGTTAGATCTTCGTTCTTGTACACACGTATTACTAACGTTTCAATGAGAAAAGCTAGGTTCTTGAATCACAAACAAAACCAACACTTTATTTAAGCTATAGCAAATCATATAGGAACCCTAAGAGGGTGTATAGATCGACTAGAGCACAAGAGAAAATAGAAGGAGAGAAGTTAGGGTTGTTAGGGATTCAAGAGATGAAAAGAATGAATACAAGAGGCCTTGTATTTATACTAATCAAAACTTG
>LBNU01030824.1:26542-36794 GCA_014162995.1 Artemisia annua | reverse complement strand
AATTGGAGTGGGCGAAATATTTTCGTAAAATTTTGAGGGGTCCAAACTATAATTATTAATATTTATACTAATTTTTTAAAATAATAATATACAAAAACTACAAAAAAAATAAAGGCAAGTGGTCCTAAATTTGGGGGGGCACAACCCCTCTTGCCCTAACTATCCTCCGTCCATTTGGTAGAAGTACAATTAAGGGACGGAAAGGGGGTTTCTGCGGCCTCTCCAATCCTTCGATCGAACTTGCGGTTCCCTAGGCGCTATGAATTGGGGAGGGGGGGGGGGGGGAAAGACACTAAATCAAATAAATTAAATTTTAACGTGTGACTTGAACGTGGAAAAGACCTAAACTGATTCTGAACAACACATTTCTAATAGACTCTATTATAATATAGTCATATTTGATACTATAGTCATATTTATAGTTTAGAACCCCTTTATGAGTAAAGGGAATCATAACGCCTCACGGGCGTTATTCCGATGTGGCATGTTTGCAACGCGCGTTATGGCGTTATCACGGTTTCCAGGCACCAGCGTTTCTCCGGCGTTTTAACGCACGTTAGCCCAACAACGGGCGTTGTAACGTGTTGAATAAAAAAAAAGTTACAAACACCCCCTCAAACATATGCAACGGTTTCCAGGCACCAGTATTGTTGTGTGGGTTTGTGTTTGTGTGTGTGTTTAAGTGTGTGTGTGCGCACAGGTATCAAGAGGAAGAAGATGAGGTTGGTTTATTATTATTATTATTATTATTATTATTATTATTATTATTATTATTATTATTATTTATTGTCGACATTTTGATATAGGCTGGGCTGGAAAGTGGTTTACATGGCCCAAATAACAACTTTTTTTTTTCTATGTTTAGTTTTGTTTTGTAACTTATTTTTTTTTACATACATATATATGAAAAAATGTTATTTGTATACTAATTTGTTGAATGAAATATTAGTTAAGGGGTTTATTTAATGAATGAAATTGTTGAGGGTGGAATTTGTAAATTTGTAAAAAGTGGTGTTATTTGGTGTTATGATTTCCTGGTGTTTTTTGGTGTTGAAATGATGTGACGCTGACGTGGCACCAAAAACTTGGTGTTAACATGTTAACACTCCCCATGCTCTAAATATTGATACTAACATTCACTTTGTCTTTTAATTGGGACACTCCAAATACCGCATCAGATATTTGTACCATCATTGCATCCTGCTTTAATAACTTGTAAGGTGAGTGTGCGAATAAAAAAGAGCAAATCACCTCCCCTAACATTAACGTGATTAATTAGAAAATAGCGAGTTGGTGGTTTTAGTTAAATTAGTATTGAAACACCAGCTGACGCTCCGGTCCAACGTTATCACCAGAAGCACCGACATTAATGACCACGTGTTATTGTGTAACATGATATAAGAGGTCCAACGTAAATGCAATGTACACACTTTTGAGTCAACAATTGCCGACCTCACAACTTAACAACTCATCATTCCAAAAAAACACAATGTAAAATAAAGTTTAAATATATTGGTTTTTTTGTCAATACTGTTACAGCTTTGTTAAGTTTAACAAGGCTATTATTTAGTTATTCACTGTCTATATATGTAATTCATGTCATGCATATCACTATAAACCTTTTGATGGATCTACGAGTTAGTTACAAATGGTTTCAATTTTATAATGATGTGGAAGGACTAGTATTATTGGACGACAAGGTAGGTAAATATTGAAGGTTTTTGACTTCTTGTACATAGTTTAAAAAGTTTGACTTCTCTAAGTTGTTAATAGTGTAAACAGGTAAACGAATGGAATTTTATTTCCTCATATTACTCAGGAGTGAGAATTTTTGTGACTCACATGTGTGCGGTCTCACCGTTAGTTTTGGTATCGTTTCTGTTCTTCTTTAGTCACTCTAAACGTACACACCTAATAAGATTTGAACCCTTAACTTCTTTTATAGATGACAAGACGTGGTTTAAATTGATAGTAGTGTAATAACATTAGAGTATTATTTAGATTATTGCTCTTAGAAAAAGACGTTAAGATTACCGTTAATTCATGTTGACTATTGCGTTACATTATGTGGTCGCCTTTTTATTTGTTAAATCTTAATTTAAATACATGCCAATTTTTTGTGTCCAGCGTAAAATAGAACACTAAACGGTTTAGTTATATTATATGCCTTGTTCTCCATAGTCCATCTGGTCACTTGGTTCTTACGAAATTATGTTTCCTTTTGTTTGAAACTGATTTTTTTTATTTAGTGTCTGCTAAACGGATACTCGCATTTGCGACGGTATATAGTGATAAGTCAGTGACGGTAAAGTTGGTTGTCTTATTACTAGGAAGTTAGTCGTAGAGAGAGAAATCTGATATGTCACTGAGAAGACGATGGTTAAGCGGTCTTGGTGATCTCTCATTTTACATCTGGCCTGACCACCTAGATAAAAATAAAATCATCAAACCACTCAAGTAATAAAATGAAATGAAGGGACCTTTGTCAAACTTTTGGTTTCCGCGGCATGCATTAAAGTTGTTCATCGGCTCGGTTTCTATTTCTGGTTGTTCGAGTTTGTTACAGTAATAATGTTTAAGCCCTACTACATCTAAGAATATTTAACTTGGTACAGTATTATTTTTTAAACATGACATTAACAAAATGACATTTTAGTTTTTCAGCTTTAGGTTTTCATGATGATCTTGTTAATCAATCATAAAAAGATTAACATATGTGTACATAGAATACTAAGACTAGACACAATAACAATGGACGACTGACTTACAAAATCGATTACATATCGATCGTCTTTTTGTGGGTTTTTTTTCCAGTCGGTCGTGTGACGATTTTTTTTGAACTTGGTCGAGGTAGCGACCGAGTGTGTATATGTTTTGTGTGTGTTATTTAATTAAAAAAGATTATTTGTGGGCTATGTTTTTCGTAGTGTAGGTCGCCTTTACTGGGACACCGAATCGTCTGCAGGTCGCTGGAGAGAGAAAGCTTACGTGGCGGATAAAATGAGGGTCAATCCCTCCCCTTACTGTGTCGAGCCTAAGGCTAAGCACTAACGTGACCCATATAGCATCATCATTCCGGCTGCCACCTCAGCTTTCTCTCTCTTCAACCCATTTTCACCTCTCTCCTCACTAACGTGACCCATATTGCATCATCATTATTATTAATTTTTTTTAAATAAAAAAAAAAACCATTTTTAACACAAACACAAATTTTATTAATAAAACGGAAACGTTACATAAGCGATACGAAATTGAAACGTTTACAAAATAAAAATTAAAACTTAAACATAAAACAACTGAAACAACATTAATAACTGAAATCAAAGAAATTCTTCATCTTCTTCGTCCTCGTCGTCATCATCCTCATCTTCGTCTTCATTGTCATTAGGGAGCCGATGATTTCTACGGTTTCTCCAAATGTGCTCGACCAGATCAGCTTTTAAGTCTATATGAGTTGATGCGTTCTCGAGCTCCTGAGTAACTTGCAAAGATTCTTCAAATGTTCTTAAGGGATCGTGTGGTTGGTGGGCCTCCTCTGGGAACCATGTAGGACATATCGCCCGCTGCTTGTGTTGAATGATCATATTATGTAATATGATACATGTATACATAATATCTCGGAGATCGTTTTTGTACAGTCCTCGAGCTGGAACTTTAAGCATTTTCCATTTCTTCTTCAACACACCAAAAGCCCGTTCCACATCTTTCCTTGCTGCTTCATGCTTTCTCTTGTACAGTATTCTTTTTTCGTCACCCGTTGGAGGATTTGAAATGGACTTAATAAGAACCGACCATTGTGGATATATCCCGTCAGTAAGATAATATCCCCTTTTGTATGCTACATTGTTAGCCTCGAATTCAAGGTCTGTTGCTTTCCCAGATCTGATATCATTGAAGACAGGTGAGCGACGTAAAACGTTTACGTCGTTATTCGCACCAGAGACACCAAAGAACGCATGCCAAATCCATAAATCTTGGGAGGCGACCGCTTCCAATAAAATGAATGGATGTGGCCCGTGATCACCCCTAGCATATTGACCTCTCAAACCGTTTGGGCAATTCTCCCACTCCCAACTTGTACAATCAATGCTTCCCATCATCCCAGGAAACCCATGCTTATGCTCGTGATGAGCATATAATCTTTCAAGGTCAGAATACGTGGGCTTTCGCAAATACTCTTCACCATATAAATTAATGATAACATTGCAAAACTGACGGAGACATGTACGGGCTGTTGTTGCGGCCACAGCCAGATTCTCGTCAAGAGAATCTGGAACGGCCGCGTATCCCAATTGACGAATGGCCGCAGTACACTTAACCAATGGGCTAATACTAGGTACGCCCGTTGCATCAAGAGTTTGTTGAAAGTAAGGAGAATAATCGGTTACTTCTTGAACAATTCGGGTGAATAGTTCTCGGCTCATTCGGAACCGCCGAGTGAATGTTCTTTCGTCGAACTGCGGATTGGGTGAAAAGTAGGCTGCAACTAAACGATTATGAGCACCCTCATGATCCCTTCGTATGCGCCTTCGTGTAACTCGTGGCTTTCTGTATCATTGTTGATAAGCGTTCCAAGCATACTCCGCAAACTCCACAAACTCACTCATAACTTCTTCATCGTCGGAAGACGAAGAACCAAACAATAGCTCGTAAGAATCGATAGACATTGGTAAATATGGGTGAGAAGTTTTTTTGTATTGTTATTGAAATGGTGTGTTTTAGAAGTGTGAATGATGTTTAGTATTTATAGTATGAAAAGTGGTAAAGTTTTTTTTTTTTTTTTAAAAAGTTTTTTTTTTAATAATGCAACGGTTTTATTTTAGCAACGTTCGAAAAATTGAAGATTTACATGTTTTTTATTCGGTCGAGTATACAACCGATTTGGTTTTCTTACTCGGCGACCGATTTCCCCACTAAGGCTCCAACCGATTTCGAAATCGGTCGAGCAAACACGACCGAATTCCTCAGCCCCTTAGTGGGCAGCCTAAGGAGGTGTTTCTTTTTTTCCTTAGCTAAGGGACTATGTAGGTCCTACGTGGGCCCATGTCTCTTAATCCCTCTATATGGGGAGAGGGACTTATTTTATGGCTTGTGGATATAGAGGGATTAGTGGAAATTTGTGAGCTCCACATAGAAAAGAAACATTATTAAATGTTTATGTAGACCCAAGTGGTCCCTATCCCTTAGCTAAGGGGGGAAAAAAAACACACCCAAGTCACTGCCAGTTAAATTGAAGACTTTCCTTATTTTACTTATGTTACCCATGGTCCATTTCCAATTTTCCATGGCCACTAAAGGGAATGTACATATATTTTTTTTAATAAAAAAGTATTTATAATAGCTATTGCCTTCAATGATAAGAATTTCCATAAATCCTTTGCACATACTTGATACATCTCCCCTTCAATTCCCCTCCTTCTTTCTCTCTTTCCACTACATCTTCAAGTTCTCTTTCTTGTGTTAAAATGGTAGTCAAGAACCAAAAAGTCAACACATTGATCTTCATACTCATTGCCTCACAAATCTCACTATCAACTCAATCTAACACATGGGTTGGTTCTAAATACCAAATAGAATGCACAATGTGTGCTGCTTGTGACAACCCATGCAACCAACCTACACCTACTTACTCATCACCACCTCCACCACCTTCACCACCTCCACCATCACCTCCCAAACAACCACCACCCACCACCACCCCCATCTGCCCACCACCACCTTACACCGGCGGTGGTGGTGGTAGCACCCCCACCTACAATAACTATCCACCACCATCCAACACTGGGGGCCCATACTACACCTACCCACCACCTTCACCACCATCAAACCCCAACACCAACAACAACAACTACCCTACTCCAAACCCACCCAACCCAATTATGCCATACTTCCCATACTACTACTACAGTCCTCCACCACCAGCACCATCCACAGCTTCCACTTCACTCACTGGAGCCACCACCTTTTTCTTACTTAGCTTCATTTTTCTCTTTTTGTTCTAGGGTTTTTGTGTAAGATTCAAGTGAAGAATAAAGTGTCAAAGTTCACAGATCTACTAAAAAGAATATACAAGATCCTAAAGTGATGAAATCCCATAAATACCCATCAAGGATTCATGGATTTGTAATGGAGTTCATGAGCATACCAACATCAAGAATCTTGGTTGTTCATGATGGCTAAAAGTAGAAAGCAATCTGTAAATTATTGGCAACTTATTTCTTTTTTGGGTAATTTTTATTTTTACTGTCTATTTAGTTTTATATAGTACATGATTAATGATTATTAATTAAATAATAGTAGCATTATAATTTTTTTCCACAAACTTTATTAGACTTCTTCACTAGTTCACCATGCTTTTTATTTTATTGTAGTAAGTTTATGGATTATTGCAAATTCATAAATTATTTGCCAAGCTCTAGAACTTATTTAATTGTGTGTTGGTGATTGAGCTGATTATTTATTTACTCTTTATATTAACTTTCCAGATCATAAAATCTGCTAAAGTTTTTGAACCACATGCCGTAAGGATTTGTACATTGTACAAGCTGCCATATTGTGTGATTGTGCTTATACATGACCGACTTTTTTATTACTCCGTAATATAAAACTATATGGATACACGTACATGATGAAGTCATGAAGACATACTGTACCTGTGGCTGTGTAGTAGAATGAACACAAAAACAACAGCTTGGCGTATTAAACATTATTTGGAAGATACCAATTTGGAACATGGTGTAATGAAATACTTTTTTTTTTGTCAACTTGTAGTCGAAACATATTCTAGAATGTGGATGAAAATTGATGTCTTATCTCCAAACACTAGCGTTTGCACGAGACGATAGATTTCAATCCTTATTTTTAATACTCTATATCAGTTTTTGAGTTCATAGAATTCATTTGAAACGGTTTCTTTTATATATAGATCAAATATATTACACGTTATTTAGTAGCTGACAGATACGTACAAGTTTTATTTGTTGGATGCATTAAAACAATAATACCAAATTATTGTCGGATGTAGACAACTTTGTGTTGCATGTGATAACATCTGTTTCTAGTGTTAACATGAAATCAAGGATAGCCAATCCTGTTTCATGTGTTAAAATCTCTTTCTTGATCGACATATATTTGTTCACTTACCTTAAAAAGAGAATAAAATAATGAACGGCTTTCTTCATAAAAGTATTTATATAGCAAAATGCACATTCATATTATAGAAAGGTTAAATTATCAATGAGGAGCTCTTAATATATACTTCAGCTGCATTTCAAGTAGGCTTAGAAACTGTCTTAATCATGACAAAGTGGCTAATCAATCTTTGTAACGCTCTTTCGCCCTCTTTGTATATCTTTATGCCTAGCTCTTTCATAATTTGTTTATTTTTTTATTTATTTTATTTTATTTTTTAGAACAGTAACTGACTATCTTATAATGTACACCGCAAACTATCTCGGATGTCCTAAGCAGAAAAACATATTGCACACAATTAGTCACCTACCAATTATACTAAAAAAAATTGGTAATTTACTTTCAAAAAGTACTAGTACTACTATATAAGAAAACTTAATATTATTTTCCACAAAATTTAGAGACTAAACCTGCAAGTCGTTGAAACATAGATGATTTCTGCAATCAACTCTTCCAAATATTTATGAGACATCTACATACGTTAATTTTAAGTAAAGACCATTCAGTAGTCATGTTTAGATCTTTAGAACACTACTGTCAACCAATTATATTTACAGTAGTTATATAATGTCAAAGTGTTCAACTTAAAACTTTGTTTCACATTTGGTTATAAGTGCCATAAAGACACTCTAAAACTATGATTAATTAGTTATGTTTATATCATAAAAAGTTAATCTACCAACACACAAGAATGTAAAAAAGTCATTTTCATTCGAGCTAAATTAGACAAATCCACATCTAATAATGAGTATGTTTCGATACTTTTCTTTTTAGAAAGTGCGGCCATCACATCAATGATGGACACCAACCACACATATGCATGGTCTAATGTAAACCGTTAACAAAAGATTGGTGGAAGGTGGAATTATAAAAGCACCCCACCAATGAAACTAGACTCATCTTAAAGCGATTTAACATTTGCAACAAATGAACAACGTAACTTATTGTCTAATATTGTCTTAAATTACTGACATTTCGACAGACCATAGTAAGAAATGTATCTTATTTTGTATTTTCCTTTTATGTTTTTTGAGTTTAGTTCTTCGTTCATCCAGCACGTTTTGAATATCTAAATGACTCCTAGAAATGGTTGTCAAATATGTCTTACCATGTAGTTTTTGACCATTAAATATACTTTAGTAAAAAAAATGTAGTTTTCCTTAGAATGGAAATATTCTAGGGTATGTTTGGTAGAGAGAAATGAGATAAGAAAAATGGAAATAAATTGAATTCCATTGTTTGGTAGATGAGAGAAATAAAAATGTGGAAAATTTGAGAGAATTGATAGAGAATTGGTAGTGTAATTTTTAAAGTTTCATTTCCATCACATTTTGTTGGGAAATTGGAGAAATGGAAATGGTTAGTTTCTGTAACTTTTTTTTTTTTTTTTTTTTTTTTAATCCTTACATGTGTATTTTACTGTCAAATAGATTATTAAAAAATATTGTTTAATTTTTTTTAAAAAAAAATACACTTTTAAAAAATAAGTTTTTAATTTTTTTTCAAATAAATTTGTTATAAAAAATAATTTAAAAAATATACTTTTTTTTAAATATATTTTTTATAGAATTGTTATTTAGAAAAAATAAATTTTTTAAATAATTTTTTAACTAATTTTACAAAAAATAAATTGAATAAAAATATAAATAATTAAAAATAAATAATAAGTTTTTTAAAAAAAAATTAAAAATAAATAAATTAAAAAAAAATAAAAATATGTTTTAGAATTGTTATTTAAAAAAAATATATATTTTTTTAAAAAATCAACAAACAAATACATGTGAGTCTCATATGACAAAATGTTATTTAGATTTATATTTTATTTATTTATTTTTTCATTTCTCGGGTCAAGTCTCTGTTATTACCAAACATTAGAATTGAACAAAATTCTCTACTTATTTCTATTCTCTGAAATTTTTTTCTCTACTTTATTTCATTTCTTTGAAATTCTCTCTACCAAACGTGCCCTAAGAATATCCATAGACTATAAAACTAGCAATCTAGGAATGGGCTGGAATTCATGTCCCCTAGAGTTGGAAAGTAGTAAAAGTATTCCGAATATTTATTTATGAGCCTAAATGAAGTAGCATTAGAAACCTTTACTTAAATGAAGTAGCATTAGTTTAACAACTAGGAACAAATGAACAATACAATGTGCAAACTCAAGATATCTACCAAAGTTAATTATGGGCTTTGCTTCGGGGAAACTTAAAAGAACAGGCCCATATTCTGTTAGCCAAAATTTCCATAGCTCTTTTCCAGGTAAATAATTTATTTATTTTTTAGTTATCCGAAGTAAAGAGGGACGGACCCAGCATTTTGAAACAGGTGATGCACAATTTTTTTCGAAAGAGTTCTTCCACAATCTTTTTAATATTATAAGTACTAAAAAGAGTTGCACCATATCTGGAGTTTACTTTAGCCATTTTCAAATACAGACCGTGAGAATGAAAACCATTATTATGAGACGACATACATCTTGTGTTTGGTTTCCATATTCCACTGGTTACCTCATTGCAATCATTTCATGAGTTCATCAATATTGGCTTGATTATCAACTTCATAACGACCGGTTGTTAAAAGTTCCTTTGACAACGTGATTTGATACACTATGAAATGATTTTAAACAAGGTTTTCGGTTGGCCGAGCGCTGCGCCAGGATGGTTTTCATTAGTGTCAATATTTGTGTAAGTTTCTTTTTATAAACATAAGAATCGTAAATTGAATTCGCGACTTTTGATATAGTAATAATATGCTCTCCAGCCACCACACCAAGAATACAAAATTTCAATTTTACTGAAAAAGAATACAAAGTATACAGTTGAAAATGATAAATTTTAGAAAGAAATTTTTTTGGTAATTAATAATAAGGCAAAAATATTTTATTTATATAACTTTAAATATAAAGTAAAATATTAGAGAAAGTTAAATTAGCTAAATTGAAAATTATTATTCATCAAATACTTTTATATATATATATATATATATATATATATATATATATATATATATATATATATATATATATATATATATATATATATATATATATATATATATA
>LBNU01030824.1:15935-26391 GCA_014162995.1 Artemisia annua | reverse complement strand
ATATATATATATTTGATGTAATAAGTACAAATCTAACAATAACTACCTGATTGAATAATTTAAAGACACGTATTATGATGTTGTGTGAAGATGGAGTAAGGTGATGTAACATTAATGGTTAAAAATCAATACCGACATGGTGCATTATAGTCTCGAATATCAAATTAACATTAACATTTATAATATATATATTTATCAACCCAAAATTATTATTCATAAAAACTTTTTGAGCTTAGATATTAGTTAAATAAATTCATTCTAATACATGCTATTTGAGCCAAAAGACTCAAGTTCAAATAATACGTCTTCGCTCCTTTTTTTATTTGATTTAATATCTTTTTTAATACACATTGGAAAGTTACAACTTCACCTTTGATGTTTTGTACTTTACAATTTTTACTTACCGTATAGTATTTCATTTAAATTTAGTCACTAAACAATAGTTTGTACTACAAATTTTATAATAATATACATATATAAGCACATTTTTTAATTTCTTTCAATACTCACTAGAAAGTTACTTCACTTTTGATGTTATACATTAAACTTTTTTACTTAAATATATAGTATTTCATTAATACTCACTAAACAATAATTTGCTATAAATTTTATAATGTTTTATATGTATTAGCTTACTAGTTATAATACCCGTGCACGCATGGGGTTTTAACATAAATATTAAACTATGTATTTATACCAAATATTATATATGAGTTTAAAGGTAATTGTGTATGATTATATTGTTTATAATTTATAATTATGTTTAATTTCTCTATAAGTTTAAAACAAATTGTTTTAAAAGGTGAACTTTAGACAACACATGCTAACTCAACTAATATTAATTGTCAAGTGATTACATTGTTTTCAATTCACAAAAATAAAATTCCTGGCCTTTTTGACAAAACAAAACTAAATATTAGATGTCATTTTCAAGAAAATAAATATTAGATGTCATTCACAAAAATTACTATAAGAGAAAGGAGAATGAGTAGAAACCTTTACCATTAAGCTAAAAGAAGTAAATAGGTACCATTACATGATCTCAGAATGAGTTCTTGTGTGAGCCTTGTTAATAACATGTATATTCATCTGAACATTTATATTTTATAACTAAATAATGGGAATCATATAATCAGTAACATTGGCCTTTAAAAGAAATATAAATCCACATATTAACAATAAACATAGAAGAATCAAGATATGGACCTTCACCACATAATTGCTCAAGTGACAATATGTGTTCCATTGGTATATTTTATCAATGACTTGAGATGAATCTTTATTCGACGACCAAGCAAACACTTCCTGGTGATCATCGTACATGTTTGAAAAACCTTTTGGATAACATAAATTGCTAACTGATCCTTCAACATCAAAATCACACTTAGAGAATGATCTTTCATAATGGGCGTCGGAACTACAAAATTATGTAACAACTATCCACTATAAAAGATAACTTAAAAGAGTAGAATAACTTTGCCCTTTCGACAGTTTCATTCTATGAGCCCAATTATATACGACGGAAAATTAAATATTGTGAGGCCCTTTAGAAAAGTTAATTCAATAACCATTATTGTCCTCAAAACCTACGATCTCTTCACTTAAAAGACCTTTAGCTGTAGAATCACCATACTCCAAACACTTCTTGACTATATTTGATGTAGCATAAAAGAAAGAAAGAAATCAATAAAGAGCAACCCATGCTCTAAATAAATATGAAGATAACATACACAAACCTGAAATACATAATTTCAAAACTAATCCTGTGCAAGTGTAGATAAAAAATTTCCAGTATGATTTCCTCTTTCCGTTTTTTTTATACAGGTTGTTTCTTCTACAGGTCTACTTGGTGTCAATCTGTTTACTTACTATATTCCTCAAGAATTTGGTGATGAAGAGCTTGCAAATACTAAACACTCCTAAAGTAGGCAACTACGAATCCTCAGATGATCAGAATGCCAAACTGATGTACCAAATGTCTCTCATAGAGAAGTAATTCTAAGCCATTGTTATGAGTCCTAAATGTAGCGTAAGCACTTGAAATATGTAAAATTCAATCGTCAGTTACTAAACTTGTGTTAATTATAATAGTTGAGAGTCAAGAGAAGTAAATTTGGCCGACCGATCAGATCATTATTTTTTCAGTAATAAGATGGCTGATAAGGGGTGTTTGGCATTGTGCCTGCAGTTTGAACTTTTATTAGTAAATTATTGTATTTCTTTTCAGTAATAAAATGATTGGTAAGGGGTGTTTAGCATTGCCTAGTGACCACAATACTACCAATTTGAGACACAAATCAGCTTGTTTTAACACAACGTAACAAATTAAAGGTGCTAAGTGTATTCTACATGTTGAAGCCAACCGAAGCTTAAAGCTCTTATTGTAAAAAAAGTTGTAAAGACTCCACCATCTAAAATTTAATTATGATAACAATAAAAAAGTAGGAAGTGTAATGACTATATCATGTAGAATAGAATGTTCACGCCGGCTACTTTGCGCAAAGGCAAGTATACTTTGATACATTTTAACGAAAAGAACACTCTTTTTAACTACTAAAAGGAACCATCATATGTTACTAAAAGTTAACTAAAAGGAACCATGCCGAAAGCATATGTTGTGTCAAATATGGTATTGTTGATGTCATGGAAAGACAAAACTTGCAAACCAAGACCTTCAATTATATCACATTCATATAAATACTTCCCAAAAATTTCATAACCAAAAATATATAGATTTTGCCCTTGTTGATGGTGGTAGCGTCAGTCATTCTGTGTCAAACCATAATCATTTATGGTTAAGCAAAAAGACAAATACTAAGAACATTGATTAAAGTGATAAAACATAACCCAGACCGGCTCTCTTATATAAGTAAATGGTTGAAAACCGACACCTCTAATAAAAAGTTTGACACATGCCCATATAAAAAAGGTAAACCTTTCCAAAATATGCGGTTTTAAGCTCTTTTCTAAGAAGTTCGGTAGGCATTTTAGCTATAAACTTATGTATGAATACCTCTCATAATCTAGAACCAACTCCACCCATATGACCTGCAAAAGGCTAAAAAGTTGAAATACATTATCAGTTTCATGAATATAGAAGATACTTTTGACTAAGATAATTTAGACCCACTAAGATAATTTTTTACTAACATTGATGACATAAACCAAACTAAATGATCTTAATTTTATTGAAGATGAAAAAATTAAACTTAAACCACACAAAGTTAAGATTACGTGTACATTATGATCAACTATTCAACTCTAATAGAACTTTGTGATGTGTATACATAACAAATTAGACGCACCTCGCTTGCATTTCCAAGAATCTCAGCCACCATTGCATCAAGGTTCTACCATTTGACCAGTGCATGTTAATGCTTTCGTCTTACCGAGCTGCAAAGGAAAAGTAGTTAAATGAGAATTAACATGGTAGCTTGAGATAGCTTTTACATCATTGTATCTTGTAAGATTCTGATGAGAATTAACAATGGTAGCCTGAGACAGCTTTATGCTCTTAGCATGTGTCTTTGGGTAGTATCTTTACGAACCTATCATCCAAAAAGTACAATGAATTCGACCTTGCACTGGTAGCTTTTGCATTTAATTATCCCATTAGACCAATTTGATTATTTAATTAACTTTTAACATCATTATATCCATGATATTAGTGTGGTTAAGGAAATAATAACAGTTAACCTTATCTACTCACTTTAGTGTATAGGATGTGTATAACCTTGATATCATCACCAAGATCCCTTGTCCCACATGGAATCAGCTTAACCTCTACGTTGCTGGTCAAAACATGTACCTACAAAATATAGGAGATCAATAACTGATACCTCTATGTCACGGCAAAACGATTACCAACATACAACTTACGGCTAACAATGAGTAAAAACACAACCAACCAAAAAAAAAGAATGAGCTAACAATAACATCTTGGCAAAATCCATGGCACCAAAACAACCAACAGTTGTCAGATTTAATTCAGGTCATGCTCACTGCCATTAACACTAATCTCGCTGATTGAAAGGCCCTCTATTCCTTATTTTAACCAAACCAAAACCTTTTACCACGTATCCTACCTTATATATTGGATTACCGACAACAGGAATATAATACAAAATCAAGCCCTTTGGACCAGCCTAATGGAAGATTATTTACTACTCTAGCTGCAAAAAGTCAAAAGAAAATAATAATTGAAGTTCAAATGAAATTGAACTATTATAATTAATTTTGAAGCATACCTACTAATCAAAATCCAATCTTTTTTATGAATGGAATGGCACGCAAATAAAAAAAACACTAAATTATTACATAATCGATATGTTGACGATTAATATACCTTTAATTCGTGAAACAGAAAACATAACTTAGATTAATAGATAGAGTGATGTTGATTTAGGGTTAAAAATCACACCTTTTGGCCATTGAGGAAAAGGTGAAGGAATGAATCACTGCAACAACACTCGATTCAAAACATACTTTGTTCAATCTATCTTCAAATCCCTGATTGTGTATATAGCCGGACGGTCCTCTAATGGTCCGGACAGACCATGTCCGGACGGACACGACCGGACGGTCCAGACAATGCGCCACCTGCAACCCTGATTTCACGGGTCTATGTCTACCACGTGGAAGCCTACGCCGACATCCTAGTATGGGACAGAATAGCGCGCCACACCCTACATGTCAGGAACAGTAGCCTACTTGTACCTCACACTGTTCCGAACAGTAATCAGGTACAGTTTGAGGTAGTATAAATACTTCTCATTTACTCACTTATATTTTTTAGCATTTACTGCACATTTATACACACACATATTTATTCCTACCAACCCTATACTTACTCTCATGCCGGAGCTTGGTCCTGGGATAAACACCCGGGGCGAGGCTAACGCGCTTATTGTGTTCGCAGGTTCTAACCTTGACTAGCCATCATCCGAAGGACTTCACAAAGACCTTCGTAAGGTGACAACATTTTACTCAAACAAATTGGCGCCATCCGTGGGAAAACGACAATGAAGTTCACAATAGTCCGGGCTCCATCCCCCTACAATGTGATCCTCGGGCGAAGTGGGTTAAAGACCCTCCGAGCGGTCCCGTCGACGATCCATGCGATGATGAAATTCCCAACTCCAAGGGGTATTGCCACGTTGGTCACCCGGTCAGTCGTGGTATCGGAATGTAGAAGGCTGGAAGACAAGCAAGCATCCCCAGACGAGGCGACAGAACCCAAAGAAGACCGTTCCCCAGAAGAAATAATGGTCAATCCGGCGTACCCTGATCAGCTGATCACCATTGGGGGAAACTTAACCGAATAGTGCAAAACACAAGTACTCTTGCCGTTAAGTTTAGAAATGCCCACATATCTCTTATGCGTAGAAAGGGGCCTTATAAGGCAATGAGAAAAGTTCAATACGAAACAACATTTATCTAAAGAACAAATAATAAGATCTCAACCATCCATCTATTTTAAATCTAAAGGTTCAGAATAATTCTTATGTTTATATAATTAATTATTGAAGAGCACTTTTGTAATTTCATTAAATAAAACTTAACCCTCCTTTTATCACCTGTAACATCTTAAAAACACCAAATCACCATCACCAATGGAAGCCGCAACCACCAGCGGCACCGCACCTCCGTCACAATCAATAGACAAATCACCACCACCGCCACCGTTACCACCACAAACTACCGATTCATCTTCTCCAACGCCGGTCACAACTATTCCAAATTGTCGTTACCTCCAAAGCCACATTACCCAACACCACCGCATCTCTATCGCAACTCCATCGCAGCAACCGCTACACCACCGCGACTCCGCCGGTATTCACGTCTTTAATAGATTATAATGCCTACGAACTGTTTGATTATAATTCTACTGTCTATGTATGAAATTGATGTATTTGGTATTGTGAATCAAATCGGTAGACAAGGTGTTCGATGAAATGCATAACTAAAAACTATGCTTAACTATCTATTTGACCAGCACACAAGATGTTTGAGGAAATGCTTAATCGAAATACTACATTTCACAATGTGTATCTTTGATTTTATGAGTTGGGTGGCCAGTGCAATAGAAGGACAGCATTTGAAATCGCTGATTCGGGGTAATATCTCGCTAATTTTGAGTAATATTAAGCATATATATACTGTCGTGTTGCCGTTATTTACTTCTGGTTATCTGGTAAGTATTGTTTTCGTAGGGGGCGAAGGGCATGTTTTTAAGCTAATAAAAACATCTGCTTAGGTAATATAGTGGTTCGAAGAGTTATTTTATAGATTTAACTTGTTGAACGTTTTGAAGGGTTACATTTGTGATGTGTTTGTATTCGGAGACAAGCTCTAAGAGTCATATTTTTAGAGTCGTGATTGTATTCTTCATGGCCAGGTTAGTATGTGTTTCATATTGTGATAATTTAGCTTTAATTATTCAACAACGACAAGCTGTTTACCACAAACTTTGGTAACTATCATTATTTTGCAGTTTGAAAAGTATAATAAGGCTAGAAAAGTTTCTGCAACTAAGGTAAATTTTAGCTCTATAGTGTCTTCCTTTGCTATAGGTAATTACATACGGATGAGTCAACCGTATGTGGGTGATCATGTTTATCATTTGATTGTTGGATGGTCACTTTAGTTGTCGCCAAAAGTTCTTAAATAAGTTAGTTTGCATTGTATTTAATCTATAATCATAAAGTATGATTTCAAACTGTGTGCGAGATTAGATCCCCTTGCATGTATATAATCTGTATCACTCTAGTTGTCGCCAAAAGTTCTAAACTGAGGTAAAATTCTGTTACAGGCTGCCATCTTTCGAGCAGGGAAGGATTTTATTGATCTCACTAATATGCTCCTAAGATTGTTGAGGTAAGAAACTAAATTATTTCGATGTGGAAGTGGATGTCATGGGCAATATAGTGATTCAAAGGACTCACAGTAACCAAAATGAGAGTATGTATGGATTTGTTTAAACAATTGAGACAACTTGGAGTACTTGTTCATCAATGGTGGTCACTGGTAACACTATATACCTATACCTGTTTTTTTGTTTTTATAAATACTTGAAAAAATGTTGTATTTTTAGGTCGTTTTCATTTGTATCCATTTAGATTTGGCTCGAAGAGCAGTCTTTCATTTCCACATATCGATTGATAATAATATTCATTGAGTTTAATTGTGGTGGTTTTTGTCTTGAGTGAGTTTTGCGTGTAGTGATACATTGTTTTTACCTCAAATCTTTTTAGCGCTTGCATGATGAGATTTGTCATCTACTAAATTGTGTTGCAACATGATATTTTTCGCCTTAGAATCTATCCTTCTTTAGATACTTTCAAATTTCTTAATGAAAGTAGTATTTACTATTTAGAGTTTAGAGTAGGATTAGCTAAATAGTATGTGTTGGTACAAGTATTTAAATAAGTGATGTGTAAAACAATCCGAACTACCTTAAGAATGTTCATAACTAAGCAATATCTAAAGGAACCATATTCTGTTCCTCTTTAAAGTTGAACTGTGATGTAGGTAGTTGTTGCTCTACTTGATTTGTAATAGTTGTCACTTTGTCTAAAATGAAAATGACAAAATGAGTGGGCTTCACAACAATTAATAGCTTTATAAAAGGGACAACAACAAAAAACGTTCATCTTTTTACGAATCCCGTGGGATTTTTTTACAAATCCTGTGGGATTTATTTACGAATCCCGTGGGATTTTTTACGAATCCCGTGGATCTTTTCTGGACGAAAATTTAGAAAAAAAAACGAAAAAAAAAAGATCGATCTTCTTTTACGAATCCCGTGGATTTTTTACGAATTCCCGTGGAGATTTTTTACGACATCCGTGTGAGTTTTCGCTGAACGGAAATTTGAAAAGAAACAAATCGTCTTTACGAATCTCGTGGGATTTCTTTAACGAACCGCTGATTGGGATTTTTTTACGAATCCCGTGGATTTTCAGGACGGAAATTTGAAAAAAAAAATTCGTCTTTTACAAATCCCCCCCATGGGAGTTTTCGCAATCCCATGGATTTTATCTGGACGGAAATTGGAACAAAAAAAAAAAAAAAAAAAAAAAAAAAAAAAAACAATCATCATCTTTTAGAATCCCTATGTTCTTTTCTGACCCGCTGGGATGAATTTCGCTTTTACGCAATCCCATGTGGACCGAAGATTTTGAAAAAAAAAACACTTTTACGAATCCTGTGAGATTCTTTACGAATCCCGTGGATTGTTTCTGGACGTAAATTTTGAAAAAAACAAAAAAAGTCTCTTTTCGAATCCCTGTGATGTTTTGCTGAATGGGAGATTTTGAAGAAAAAAAATCGTCTTTACGAATCTCGTGGTAGTTCTTTACGAATTCCCGTTGGGATTGTTTTACGAAATCCGGTTGGATTTTTCTGGACGGAAATATTTGAAAAAAAAAAAAAAAAAAAAAAAAAAAAAAAAAAAAAAAAAAATCCTTTTACAATCCGCGATCTTGTCGAATTTACAATCTATGGATTTTCTGGACGGAAGAAATTTGGAAAAAAATATCATCTTTTACGAATCCCGTGGGATTTTTCTGGACGGAAATTTTGAAAAAAAAAATTCGTCTTTTTACGAATCCCATGGGAAAATTTTGAAAAAAAAATCGTCTTTTTACGAATCCCATGGGATTTTTTACGAATCCCGTGGGATTTTTTCTGGACGGAATTTTGAAAAAAAAGTTCGTCGAAAGTACATAACAATGCATATCTATAGAAAGATAATTTTTTTCTCGTCGCGATGGTGTATTTTTCGTAGCTTGAAGATTTACCGTTTGCAAGATATGTCGTTTTCAAAAAAAAAGGTGGAAAGTGGGTTTTTATATTAAATGAGCTAAAATGCTAATTTTGCCCTCCCTTTGTTATTTTTTGATTTGATCTTAGCTATTAGATGAAAGGTGGATGGATGGTTGAGATTGACTTATTTGTTTTTTAAGTGATACTTGTTTTGCATAGATCTCACCTCGTAGGGCAATAAGATGGTAACATGTAGACTAGTTAGTAAAATTGACCTCTGTTTCACTTAATCAAGCAAATTTTCACATGAGGTACCACTTAGGAATTTCGCAACTATAAATGGAAGGGGACAGGCGGACAGCTTCACTTTGATATAAAATGAACTTGCATTAGCATTGAAGTGCTATCTTTCATATTTCACTTCCACTGAAGTGTAAATATCTAAACATATTTATACAAGTACAAAATTGAACGCTTATAAACTTTTTTTTTTTTTTTTTTTTTTTTTTTTTTTTTTTTAATAACCGTGGTTCCTGACTTTTTGGCCAACTAATCCACGGGGTTTGAACCCACCGCCACACAGACTCAAACCAGGTGAAGCCCTCCCTTTTCAGGAGGTTGGCGTGGCCACTTAACGTTGTTTGCACCTAGTAGGAATTGAACTTGAGACCTCACACATTCTAGAATGGTAGTCATAAGCCCTTTTATCACTAGGCAACCCTTAAGTGGTTATAAACTCATTCTTATGCATCGGGCTAAGCATAATAGATATTTTACTTGAATAACAAAATATATTTTTAGTCCAAAATCATTGTCTAGAAATAATAAATAAATAAATACTTAAATGTATAGATATAGATCACGAACCGAGAAACCGATCTCATCGGATCAGACCAAACATATTCGGTTCAGTGTTCGGTTCGTCTTTTTTCTCGTATTTGGTCTTTGGTTCGGTCATACATGATTCATTCTTCGTTCTTCGTCCTTGGTCCGGTCCGGTATTTTTGTGCAATTTGGTTTTCGGTCCAGTGTGACTTTCGAACCGTGACAAACCCTATTTATGCATTAACTAAGAAGATCTTCAATGGAATGTTAAAAATAGGTTGAAAAAGACTTTAAAAAATTGATGCATTAGAGTAAAAACTCAAGAATGATTTATTATCCAATATATTAAAAAGGCAGTTTTTCCGTTATTAAAAAAGCGCCTTTCTATTGGTTGGAGCCCCGTAATACCACTGTTCAAACAACTGTTCATCCGTTAAACTACTGTAGCACTTCCGTTCCTCCTTTTCTTGCCCAATAAAGTACCTCGCCCTTTTCTAGCATATTCCAGTCTCCTCCATTCGCTCTTCCATCTAAATTTCTCCCTCTCCCATATATTCATCAAGTCACACTAAATGATCAAGTCACAAATATTCTCCCATCTGGGCTCTGCCACAATTCCCCAGGTAAACAAACCCTTTTCGTATCTTTTCTTAATTTTCAGTTTTGCTTATTCTTTTTGACGAATAAAGATTTTGTTAATTACTTGGTCGCATTTTTTGTATGATTTTTGCTTTTATTCAGTTAGATTCTGATGCTCTTTTTGTACTAACTCTTTCACCTAATCTTTATCAGCCAATAAGAGACACAAGATTGAAAGAAAAAAAAATCAAGAGAAGAAAGAGAGCTAAAAAAAAAAAAAAAGGTG
>LBNU01030824.1:0-15484 GCA_014162995.1 Artemisia annua | reverse complement strand
TATATCAAGTATATGAAACTAAAATAGGCCAAATGTGAAACTAAAAATACAGATGAAACGACTATGTTTGCTCACAATTTTCTACTTCATATATTTTTTTCACTTGCTATACTAAAAACCGATCAACTGTAAGTTTTTATTCAGCATGCTTGCATTATTCCTTAATAAGAAATATTTTGTAATCGATTTCGGTAGCAATGAGTGAAAGACGTAGAAGAGAATTTATATATACCATAGTCATATGGAGATTTAGGGAAGGAGGAAGAGAGAATTTTTGCCAACAACGAGAGTATACAAAAGTGTGTAACTATCGAGATCACTGGTACGTTATAAGTCATTTGATTTTGATTTGTAAAGAGTAACTTGAAGTCCTGCACATTAAAACAAGCATCGATTTAAGTTTTTGTAATCATAAATGTTTTAGCTAAAAATGGAATTACTTGATGTGTTAAAAGTCGATTATGACTCAGAAAATTCACCCATCTGATTCTTGCTGAACTCATGCATTTTGCAACTTTATATTTTATACCAACATCTTATATCGCATATACTCACTCAACCCAAAAAAACATGTGTTTCAGGTGAGAACAACACTCATTCACATGCTTCAATGTCAGTTACGAAGACAAAAGCAAGCCGTGGAAACATTAAAGGATATGTGTTTGTATGTTGTATGTGATGCACCCAAGAATTCCTTCAAAGCTTTTGGATGAATACACGTAGAACATATGGTAACTGGTACAACAGTGTGTATATATAGGTTGTGATACGAAATGAGCATATATATGCTGTTATTCTCGAGTTTATGAAGAGAAATCTGTATAAAGAGTTGTGTTGGTTTACTTTACTAAAATGCAATTTGAGGAAATGCTAATAAAAGATGAGCAGCTACGTTTTAATAACACAGCGCCCCCGCAGCAACGCGCGGGCTACCCCGCTCGTTTGTTTAATAAGTTGATATATATCAACCTATTTTGGATTTTGTTTAGGTTAAGGATGAGGTTGAGATGAAAAGGTATTTATCGTTAAAGTAGCCGCTTGAAAAATGGGATGAAAATATTAAACACGCATCTTTTATATAATAAAAGAATTACATCATTTCGTAGTGTTTTTGCAAAACCATTCTCATTGTAAAAAAAATTAAACCAATAGGAGAGCTCGATTTTGCCACATAGGCGAAATCGAGCAATATGATTGGTCAATAGAAAGTCAAAATTAAATTGATTTTGGTCAAACTTAATAAATTTGGTGGAGAAATTAGAATAAGAAAAAAAATGCATAAAAATATAGGTGTCAAATTTATGAAAACAATAACTTAAAAAAAGAGGAAGTAATTAATAAAACTTTAGTGGTTGAATTTTACATAAAATATACGGAGCTAAGTGTAAAATTACAAGTTTCCATGTTTTTTAATAACTTTAGAAAAAAACACAAATAACCCATTACACTTTATACCCCTTATACTTTATAATATAAACTTTGTTTAAAATTACATTATTATTAGTATTAGTTTCAGACTTTCATATATTTAAATTACAAAATTTTGTAAATATGCGAATTAGTTTTAATATTGTTAGTTGTAGACTTTCATCCATTAGAATATATTTTTTTAAATAATGACTCATGTTATTCTATTTAAAAGTTTAATTTATGTGTACACGGGTTTGAATATTAAATACGGCTAAATTATTAGTAATGGGAATATAAATATCAAATGGTAAACACGAGTTACTATGGTATGAAAATAAATATACGCGATTCTACTTATAACAACGACTAATGAAATTGTTATTTAAAATGTATATATATGAATATCCATAAAAACATTTAAAAAACTCTACGGAGCATATTTTAACTTTATTAATGCTCATTATGTGCTACTAAACTCGCACATTCTGTACAACATGATATCAATAGTTAAAGTTAAACAATAACGTCAATATCAACCTCAACATGTCTGCCAGTTAAAAACATTATACTAAGCTAATTACTTAAAAAAAAAAAAAAAAAAAAAAAAAAAAAAAAAAAAAAAAAAAAAAAAAAAAAAACTATGTAGGTGATAACCTAACTTTATTCATTGACGTGATGTTTCATGAAAAAAAAAAGAAAAAAAGAAAAAAAAAACGTAATAGTTGGCCGTTGTAAAGGAATTAAGTATGTACATAAGAATTATTAAGCAAGCATATATAGTTTTTATTGAGGTTATTACGTTACTATACTACGATAATGTTATTGAGTTGGTAATCACGGATGTGAGATACCATTCTTCTATACTTATGATTTATGTGTTAACCTCTTTTTGCTTCTCGATAGAATCTGAAAGAGACCTCAATAGAACTTTGGCTTATGCTTTATCTAGCTGATAGTTTTTATTAACCTTTTTTATGGTTTAACTTAATGAAAACTTCTACACTTAATATTGTGTTTTTACTATAAACACGCTAAGCTATGATAGAATTAGTTGTGAGTTCAAAAGTTTTTTACTAGGCTTCTCAAAAAATCTTATAGCTTTATCATAAACTTATTGTGTTATGGTAATTGAATAAGCCAATAAGCACCTTTAATAAGAATAACCAAACACTCATTTAGTTCTAATCTCAAGTTTTCTTATTTGATGTTATAACTAACTTTGTTGTTATCATCACTATAATGCAACATGTAAGTGGTTTTTGCAGTTTTATGATCTTATCACACACACTAAAGTGTAATGCAATTTGTTGTGTGCGTTTTTAGAAGATGATTAAGTATCAACACATGATTGTAATGGAAGGATTTTCTACACATGCTCAAGGTATGAATGTATAATTACTTTAAGTTGCTGATTTAGATAATACATGAATGTATTTTAATGTACCAATTGAAACATATTAAGTGATTCATTTCTTAATCGATAATAATATATAATTAAAACAAAATTTTAAAAACCCTGTGCGTGCACAGGTATTATAACTAGTTGCATTAAAAATCTAAATTACAAGCTGTAAAAGTTGCCCATTTATTTGGTTAAAAAAAAATGATAATGAAATTTTGAGCTAGGCGTAATAGGCTTTTCGTCCCCATCCGATGTGGCAAGCCAAGAGACTAATCCCCCTTATTACACCATCTCGGTCCCCGTGTCGCTCGTCTCATTACAATGTGGGTCGGCCAGGCGACCGATTTGTATGCATGTTTGTGTGTGTGAATTTTTTTATTTAAAATGTATTTTTGTGAGATATGTTTTTTATGGTGTGGAATGACTTATTACACTTAGTTAGTTATGAAATAGTCTAGAAAACAGAAAACTAAAATGACAAGGGAAATGAAAGTTGCATGAGGTACTTATTACACCCGATCTTAAAATGAATTGTTACATAAATTGCAAATAGCACATATTCTATGGGTAAGATTCTTTTCAGGTGTTCCATTACGAAAAGTCGTTACAACAGTTGCCGTCAGGCTATGTCATCACACTTTGCAAATTTTACCCAACGAATTTTCATACAACACTAATCTGACAAGACATGAATTTATACCCTTTTAGTTTAATAGCATCTCAAATTCTCATATGGTTCTACAAACCCTCTAGCTCAAGTGTCAATTTCTCGCTTACGGTCAAAAATGATTTGGGTACAAACGCCCTCAAAAGTCAAAAGTCAAAACTACTTGGTAATTAACCATTTAAAGTTTAAGCATCATATGCACCTATGGTCTTAAATGATCACGTCACTCTCCCAGTCTCCCACTAATAATACAATTAGCATCTTGTTTTTTATATTCAACAAAACTTAATACATAAATTTGTAGTTTTTTAACTTCTGGTTCATTGAAAGTAAAATCATATCAATTGAGATCTAAAGATTCTATGATCAAAATCAAAATCCTATCTCGCAAAGATCATAGGTAATATCAAAATTATTTTACTTAGATATTGTAAATTTGTAAGATCCTAGGATGTAAGAACATGAATTGTACCTTCTTGTAAAAGGTTCCTTTCACATTTCACTCTTAAATTTCATCATTCAAACTCTTGATACAACATCACTCAAAACCAAAAACTACACAGCAAACATGATTTTGTTTTTGTTTTTGTTTTGTTTTACATATTTATTTATTAATCAACCAAAAACAGAACCACAAGATAAAGCCATTAACAAATAAGCAGCTTGTTCTTCTACACTAGGCTTCCTCCTTTGCTTTGTGATCCTTGATCTTGGTCTTTGCAACACCACTTCTGTACCAAGTGCCAATATTCTTTTCTTTAAACAAAGATCACCCATATAGTCACTCTTACTAGCTGTAGTCAAACCACTACTTTGACTATCTCCACTAGTTGTAACAGTAATTTTCTTTGGTTTTTTATCTTCTTTTGCTACACCCAAAAGTGCCCTTCTCCTCTTTCTACTTCTGATCCCACAAGCATTGCATAAAGACTGCATATATATTAAACCAAATATTAAGTTTATATCATTATTATTTTCTCATAATCAAATCAAAAAGACAAAACAAAAAAATATTATTTTAGAGCTTTTTGAGACGATGAGCTGTGAGCATTTTGATTTTTAGTGTTCGTTTGGCAAAAAAAGCGGTAAGCTTTGGTATGGAAAGCTCATTTTTCTAATGATTTTTTAAGAAGCTGTAAACGGTGAACATCTACTTTTGCCAAACGTAGCCTTGAAAAAAAACACTTAGGCAACTTTAATAAATAATCCAAAAAACAAGATTCTTTTTAATGATCAAAATTATAATAAAAAATATATATATACCTTAGGGCCAGCTGGGCCACCTCTCCAGAGAGGTGTTTTGGAAGTCCCACAATCAGCACAAGTTTTGATCAATGAATCTCCACCGTCCGATGAGACTGATCCACCACATCTTTCTGGACTATTCATCATCATATCTTCACACTCTGAACCCTATTTTCAAACAACCAAAAAACAAAAACCAAATTAGTATTTAAAAAACAAAAAAAAACAAAAAAAAAAAAAAAAAAAAAAAAAAAAAAANAAAAAAAAAAAAAAAAACAAAAAAAAAAACAAAAAAAAAAAAAAAAAAAAAAAAAAAAAAAAAAAAAAAAAAAAAAAAAAAAAAAAAAAAAAAAAAAACAAAAAACAAAACTTGATCAACTAATAACTAACCTTATCACTAACATCACCCATTTAAAATCACCAGTTAAACAACACCCAGATCACCAAAAACCTGATCAACCAACAATATCTCAAAACACACAGCAACACACACTAAAAGGTGTGATTTTTATAGCGATCAAGACTGATTCAGTCCAAGATAATGAATACCCAGATGCTAAAACACCTTTTCAATGCTGAAAAACTCAGCTTTGTTCGAAAATGAGTGATGAGAAATGATGGGTTAGAGAGAGTGTGTGTTAAGGTGTTTGTGTGTGTTTTTAAAGATGATAAGTTGTAGCGGCAAAATGAAAAATGAAAAGATTTTAAGGGAGTGGAAACCCTAAGGCGGTAAGAATGAAATGACCAAAGTGACCTTTAAATGTTTTTGGACGTTGTGGATTCACCCGCCAAAAATAAAAAAAAGGGCGCCATTATTTTATTTTGGTTTTGTTGGTTTTTTTAGAAAAGGTTTTAAATTTTTGGGAGACGGATTAAATGTGTGCGGCTGCACATGTTTGAATTAAAGAGCGCCATTATTTCATTTTTTATGAAAAACTCGATATTTGGAGATTTGGTATTGTAAGTTGGCATTAGGCTAGTTCGATCGATTGTCGATCCCCTTAGTGTGGGTCTTTTTCTCAATCGATCGCTGGACGATTTTTTCGGATATGGGTCGCAGGCAAGACTGAGTTTTAATTTGTGTTGTGTGTGTTTTATTTAATTAAAAAAATATATTTGTGGGGTATATTTTTTGTAGTGTAGGTCGCCTTTACTGAGGCACCCAATCGCTAGAAAGATAAAGCTGACGTGGCATTGAAAATGAGGGTGATTGGGTGTCCTTACTGTGGGCAGCCTTATGTTACTCGAGATGCAACCAAATCGAGGTCTAGTTCATAGTCGATCTTTTGAAGCTTTCAAGTTATAAATACGTTTGTGCATGTATGATTATACAATAAGTTTAAAATACCAAAATAAGTTGTTGATTAAATGACTAATATATGAGATAGCATTTGTATACATAGCTTTAATAATAAGCAATATAATTAAATCCTAAATTTAGGGACCGTTTTGTATGTCGATGAGTTTAGGATTTGAATTTGATTTGAAGTAGGATTATGATTTGAATTTGGATTTGTATAAATTTTTTTAAAAAAATAAGAGTGAGAAAATATATTATTAAATGCAAATATAATATTTTTATAAATAAAAAGTGTTAGGGCCCGTTTGGTTTGTAGTTGGGTTTAGGATTAGGATTTGGATTTGGATTTAAATTTGGATTTTATGTAGGAGAGAGAGAAAATATAATATTTTTATAAACAAAAGTTGGGTATATTTTGTAATCCTGGCATATCACTCAAGAATTGTACATGCGGAATTCTTAACTTTCATCCCCAATACTGGGACCCACTTCTACAAACCAAACATGTGTTTTTTACCATGAGTCCAAAACCTCCTCCAAAATGCTTCAACCAAACGGGCTCTTATTTTTAAAGAAAGATAGAAACATTATATCAATAGGTCCCACTAAATAATGAAAATCCTACTTACTTTAGTATCCTTTTGAAATAGTGCATTTTAGTGGGGATGAAAGCCAATTTTCAATCCAAACCCGCTAAATAAACAATGTTTATTATTCACGTCATATTCCAAACCTACCAAACCCCTCAAACCAAACGGGGCCTTAATGGACTCAAAACCACTATTAAGTTCGGGCCAAATAATCTATCTAACACTTCCCCACATTTTAAAACGAATAACTGAACATATGTTGAAAGCAACTTCTTCTTTTATTCCATCATCTTCTTTGTTGTTTGTTTAAACGGAAACGTAATTGTACTTGATGGAATAGTTGTTTATTGCTTGCGGGTTCCTTCTTCGCGTGACGTTTTTTATACGTCATGTCTTGCTTTGCCTTTAGGTATGAGCGGAATCTTCCGATCAACTATTTGCAAAAAACAACAATGATCCCCAACGGTAAAACAAAGAGTAATGTCAACGAGACAAATTTTGTTAATTGATGGTTAAATCAACATAATATGATATGTGTTATGACGGCGACTAGAGATTTTGGGTTATAGGTTTTTTTTATTTGGATTGGATAAAAACACTACTAAGACGAAAATATAAAGTGACAAAAAAGTAAATAGACCAGTATCCCTCTAATTCATTTGTGAGTATCTGATGACCAAATGACAACTATTTTATAGTTTAAACGATAATTACTTGATAAAGAATCAAGACTTTGATAGTATAATTAGTTAATTACTAAGAATCACGAGTGTAAACTATATTTACTAAGAAACAAAAATAAAGATAGATATCTTGATAAAGAATCAAAACTTTGATAGTAACCAGTCGCATCGAATAAACTAATCTGAAAAAAGTGAGAATTTCATTTCAATGGTGGCCTAGACTTACAAGGACGAGTGAAGGCGCGACCGAATGGTGGAGGCGACGATTTCGGTATCATTTCCTTCCGGAATTTAATTACGAATCAATGGTCGCTGACATCGTCATCTAACTCTTAGCAGTTTGAAAATTAAAAGCAAAAAAGTGAGCCAATGTTGTTTTCTAAATTCGACAGCTTGTTAGAGTGTGTCTTTAGAGCTATTACAATGATCTCGATATGCTTTTCTTTGAAATTTGATTACGAAGCCAATGGCATTGATGGCGTCATGTAACTCCTTACAGTTTGGGAGTTATGGCCGAAACAGTGTTCGGCTAAGGTTTAATCCGAAAATTGATTATTTTTTTAGAACAGATAAACGGCAACAGCTAAGGTTTGACATGGTGGCTTGAAACGTCGACTCAAGGTTGCCAGCTTAGTCTTAGGATAAGGCATGCTCTGATACAATATAAAATAACAAAGAGCTTATTAATAATGATTTACATATGAGATATCATGTGTATTGATATAAAATACATAGTTTTTATAATAAGTCATCTAATCAAAACCCTAAAACTAATGGGTCTAACTCTAAACCCATTATTAGGTTTGAGCCAACAATCTATCTAATAATATGTACATATACATATATTGAAGTTAAGTTTTTTTTTTTTTTTTTTTTTTTTTTTTTTTTTTTTTTTTTTTTTTTTTTTTTCTCATAACTCATTTATAGAGATAACTTACATAGCTTCTTTAAACCGATCAAAATTTTGAAAAGAAAAATACCTCTATTTAACTCAAAAGGATATAATAGTAAAACACATTTTTACTTTGGTAGAGTTTGAGTTAATTGTTGTAAAATAAAATAATAAAATAAATTCACATATATTTCAAGTTATTAAATCTTCATCTATCACAATTTTAACGGTATGTAAGTAATTTGTCTATTAATAAGCTTTATTCAATTGTAAAAGCTTTGTGTAACTGTCTTGACCTTATAGAAGCTTGTGGCATATAAAAGATTCTATAAACTTGCGCATTAAAAACAAAGCTTATCATATATATTAGCTTATTTTAGATGCTTAAACTCTTGTTAGCCTCAATAAGCCTCCCGCAAACCAAGCATGCTTTGCACCCTATTGGTATTTAAGTATGTGAAAATTCGCGTTTCTAAAAAATAACAATCATATGGTATAGTGTTTTACCACTAGATAGCATTGTTCTTATTCTTGCTTAAGTTAACTAGCACATACATTACCTCGGCCGTATGATCACAATTTCTCAATTTCAGCTAATTAAATTCACCTAACTCGTACAAATAGAAGTGCGAGCATATCTTTGTGGGATCCTTTAAAATTAGGTATACAATTCATAAGATTGAAAAAATAATTATTCATGTAGCTATGATGACTAAAAACACAATACAAAACCATTTACATATATGAGAGTACTAGGTGCACCGAGTTATGGAGCCCGTTAAAAGTGACAACACGATATCAATCTTTTACCCTGTAACACAAAAATAAAATAACACCTTCTCAATAACGTTCCNAAACTCGCCCTCTAGATGACGTTGCAGCCTTTAGCGCGCCTATCACGCCACCGCCGATGCACTATGGCGGCGGCACCATAGGTGCCAATAGCCCCCTATAACGAGCGAATAACAGTGTACACCGTGTCCTCTTATGGTACAAGCATGTCATCTCGCCAATTATTTAGTTTTATTGTTAGATCAAACTTAGGACATAATTCATATACAACCCTTGGAGTATTGTGGATTACGGAAAAATATTGATAAATGTAAAACTATTGGCAATTTGATTTAATTCAAACCAGGACAGAAATCCTGAAATGGTAAGAAGTTGTACTCAAGGTGTTGGCCTGATTGACAAATTTACCTCTATTGATTTGTTGGCGTAAACTTGTTAGAATCATAATCCTCACGTGATTGCTCACATATGCGCACAAATAAATCAAACAATTAATGAACAAATATAGTACTATATAGCTAAAAACGATAAAAGCATCACAAGTGCTTGTAAGTTTTTTGTTTGCAAAATTATAGGATTAAAGTATTAAACCGAAAGAAGTCTCAACAAACAGAATTAAACGATTAAAGTAACAACCAACTGGTAAACTTTATTGGGTTAATCCCAATCTTACCCGCTTTCTACCCATTTAGAGGGTCAAACCCGGAAGTCAAAAGTCAACATTAAAAAAGTCAACAATGGACATAACTGCCATATAGCAGTTATCATCAAACAGTCACAACCATTAGAATGGATACAACCCATTCGAACTATCACAACCTTTCAAACGCACCTCTTCATTTATTATAAATAGATTAGATGTTGTAACTTTACATTCGATGACAGATTTATAGAAATAAAGATTATTTTTCATTATTTTGGTATATCGTTGATTTAAAGATCCGTAAATTGGGCCAACAATTGGTATCAGAGCCAACATCATCATATACCAAGGGTTCTATTTTTTTTTGCTTTGAATCGAAGAAGAAATCCCAGGTCTCAGTAACATTTTTTCTGCAATTTTTTTTTTCATTCGAAACACAATAATCAAAAGACTTTTTCATTTTATTGTGTTCAAGGTGGATACTCCTTAATTTCTAGTCGCCTCGTAACAAAGTTACCGACATCTAGAAAAGGCATCCTCGAACTGATTTGCAAAAAAATCCGAATCATTTTTTTTCATTTACCGAGAACATAAACAACAATAGGGAACAAGTTTTGTTTATTTCCTCAAACAAAAACATTAAATCGATTCAGAAACAAGAACCCAATACCAACGAAAATACAAAGTCATCAAAGGGGCAGAAATCGATTCTAAAAAACAATGAACAAACACACCTGTTTCCTGAAGAATCAAAACCAAGCACCCTTGATTTATTTGAATCACCACTTGATTCAAAACATACACGGTAGGAGAATCCCACAAGGATCAAATAGGCGTTCGAAACAAGAACACCAACCGTGAAGAGAACAAGGTTAACCAGAGCCAATACACGGCGGTCAACCATCAGAAGAAACCAAGGAATAGCGGTTTCTAAGTCTCAAAAAGGAAGAGACATTTTGATCTCTTTGAAGAGATAAACAAAAAAAAAGGCGGATATAAGTTGCCAGGGCAACACAAGGATCAAATAAGGGCATAGGGTTACATTAATACCCCCAGGTTCTAAATTTGCAACAACCACCCTTCCACTTTCGTGTTTTTTATATAGTATATATTATTTTTTGATATATATTGTATTTTTTGATAAGTTACTTTATTTCAAATTAGTATCTTGTCAAATTTTAGATGGTATAATGACATAGTATCTTACACTACTTATTATATTATTAAGAATAATTTTAAGGAGAAATTAACCTTAGGTTATTCATTTAGAATATAAAATCTCCGAGGATAGTTTTTGTATTAAAACTAGTCCTATAAGGTTTTGATTGTCATTTAGACACAAAACATTAGAAGCCCGCTATATTTTTTTAACACATCCCGTGTTAGAATTTTAGGAGATTATTTTTATCAAATCCTAGAGATATGACGAAGGAAGGTGATAGTGAAAAGAAGGAAGTTAGTATAAACAATACTACTCCTCAATTCCAATGCCCGATGTTAAAACCCGCGAATTACTCATTATGGGCAATTCGAATGCAAATTATCTTAGAAGCAAATGGGTTATGGGAAACNCTTCTTAAACTCCTTTGTTCCTCTAAAAATCTCATCCATAGTCATGGACGCAGCCAAAACACGCGTCTCACCTTCAATGATCCCCTTCACTAACTCGTGCATATGGGTTGAATCCTTTTCCTGGCATGTTGTGAGCTTGGCATATTTGTAAAGACTCTCTTTATCATTAATACGAGGACCAATAGTGAACACAGCAGGCAAGATGAAAGGTAGTTTCTCAGCACTCATGGCTTGAACTTCAAAGGTGTAGTTGACTGGAGAGATGTCGAATTTGGCGTAGGATTGGCCGGGAAGTATCCATGCTTTCTTAGCGATTTTGATGTCTTTAATCCCGGCTCCAGTGACGATCAATAACTGAGACGCTTTTGCAACTCTATACTTCGGAAACTTCCCCATAGTAAGTTGTAAATTTGGTTAACGTAACAAGAGGAATAGTATGTGTTCTGTTTGGGTCGAATGATGAATGTAAAAGTTCATGCACAGGAATCACGTATATATAGGTTTTTTGTATAAGCAAACTGAATTGTATTAGGACTAGGACATGATTATTATTATTATTTTTTATTTTATTATTATTATTATTTTTAATTTACGTTATGTAGTTATATTATTGTAGTAGTATTGTTATCATGCTAGGATTCGTGTATAGCTGACAAGAGGAATATTTGTATCATTAACAAGCCGTCGAGCCATATCGGAATATGAATATCGGATATGAATTCATATTTACTAGCTAGTTATAACCAGTTGACTTTTTTCATGCATGCACGATAATTGGGTTGAGTGCAGTCGTGTAAAAAAAACCGAAACCGAAACCAAAACCGAAAAAAAAAAAAAAAAAAAAAAAAAAAGCCAAAACTGGTCAACACCGGTTTTTGACTAAAACCGGTTCGGTTTGGCCAAAAACCGCCAGTTCCTAACCGGTTACCAAAACTAGCCGTTAGAGCCGGTTCTGGGAATCTGGGCACAAAAGGAATCAGCTGGTCACAAGATAATATAGCAAAACAATGGATATTACAAAAATGATACCAGCTTGAATTGTATACCCACTGGAGATATTTGCTAGTTATAACCCAAAAAATTTCTTGCTTATATTTATAGCCAAACGCCAACATTCCATCACACCAGGCCCCAAAAAACTTGACTAACCATTAACTAATCCTTGCTTGTTTCAGGCTTCTGGATAGTCTTATACAATATCGAGGTTCCTTCAAAAACCATAAGCTGATAATTCTTAATATCGAGGTTCCTGCAAGTGGTAAACACTAATGAGCAACAAAGTATTTTTAACAGAACCAGAAAAAAGAAAAGTGTTGCAACTGCCACCACATGTTAGGGGGTGTTTGGCATTGCATTAAAAAGGTAAACTGTGATACTTGTGATTTCAAGTAACATATAATCATTTCTAGTATTCAGAGTAAAATGAAAGTGATTTAGATTGTCTAATGAATTAAAGGTCAAAAAAACACTTTTGGATAATCATTTTAGGAGGTTGCTGCATCAGAAATGTTTCTTATAACCTGATTATGGTCATTCATTTCGCCAAACACTCAATATTGATAATCAGGCATTCACATAATAATTTTTAAAAAGTAATGTCAAACACCCCTAAACGTACACAATTGTTGAATCATGCAGATGTAGTTTTCCAAATTCTTTTAAGCTCTTGAGCTTAATTGTGTGTGATTCATATAATTAACAGTCTGAAGTCCTAACTCTAAAATTAAACAATTAATGAACATAATCCTCACGTGATTGCTCGTATGCGCACAAATAAATCAAACAATTAATGAACAGATATATATAGCTAAAAACGATAATAGCATCATGAGTGCTTGTAAGTTTTTTGTTCGCAAAATTATAGGATTAAAGCATTAAACTGAAAGAAGTCTCAACAAACAGAATTAAACGATTAAAGTAACAACCAACTGGTAAACTTAGGGAAGTACTGAAATTTAGGATTCAACGATCTTGCCCAACCAAGAGGGCGGCAACATTTTAGTTTGCTCGTGAACTGTGTCGAACGTGGGTGCCAACATCTTGTAGACACCAGCAATTTCTTTCATAGCACCTCCGTCACCACCTTCTCCACTACCATTTGCTCCGGTCCAAATGCTGATCTTGGGCTGCAACCCGTTAATGGCCTCACCATTAATCTTGGCGAGCTCTTGATACATGCCTCCATTAATCATCAAATAATCTCTTACGGCAGCATAGTTTCCTCCCAATGCATCCATAAGTTTGCTTATGTAGACACCTTGGGCTTGCGCAATAGCAACAAGACCCTCGGCCTCTTTTTGCTTTGCGTATAGTTCACCATCAGCTACTTGTTGACGAGCATAGAATGCGGCCTCAGCTATTGCCTTTTGAGCCTGAGCTTCTTTTTCTTTCTGGTAGAGAATTGCTTCTGCATCTTTTTGTTTTTTATATAGCTCCCAATTTGCCTCTTGTACCTTTGTTTATATTCATCAAAATTATCATATATTACTATATTAGACATAGGAGAAACATGTCACTTTACGTTTACATATATGTAGACTATTATAATTATATTCTTTATAACACGATCATCGGACTTTAGCCTATTATAAATTAGTTATAATGAATAAACAAAAACAACAGCTAACCTTGGTTTCGTACTCAACGCTAGCTTTGGTCAGGAATTCGGCCTTAAGTTTCTCTGTTTGAGTTAATGCATTCATGATCTCAACTCCCTTCTGCAGCTCCGCCTTCCTGAGTGCCACAGCCTTTACAGCCTCGACCTCCGCCATTTGTGAGTTCTGGGCCCACTTTGCCTTCTTCATCGCCAAGTCAGCATTGGCTTTAGCCACTTCAGCCTCCCTCTCGTTTTCAAACACCTTCACCTCCGTCTTCACCTTTATCTCTTCCTTCTGCCCTTCTCCTTGCCTTTGTGTCGATATGATCTTTGTTTCAGCATCAATCTTAGCTGCATTCTGCAACGTCTCTCCAGCTCGAATCTTGGATCCAACTTCACCCTACATTTATTAATCAGAAATCATATATTTGAGTTTATGTATGTACAATTTAAACATTAGCAACCTAAGTTAAAAGTAGGGCCTATCTGCTATACGCTTATTAAGACTAGCAATTATATATATATATATATATATATATATATATATATATATATATATATATATATATATATATATATATTATAATTATGATAATATTTTACCTTCATCTTGGCTTCAGAAACATCAATCTTAGCTTGATTCGCAGCTTCCATTTGTGTTTTTTGACCCAAGTACGAAAAATACTCGTGTCCAGGAACATCCACAAGCTGTTTAACATTAGCATTATAGATCAACAATCCGAACTGATTAAGTTCGAGTTGAACTTTATCAAACACCTCCTTCTTAAACTCCTTTGTTCCTCTAAAAATCTCATCCATAGTCATGGACGCAGCCAAAACACGTGTCTCACCTTCAATGATCCCCTTCACAAGCTCCTGCATATGGCTTTCATCCTTGTCCTTGCATATTGTGAGCTTGGCGTATTTGTGAAGACTAGCTATATCCTCAACCCGAGGACCAATAGTGAACACAGCAGGCAAGATGAAAGGTAGTTTCTCGGCACTCATGGCTTGAACTTCAAAAGTGTAGTTGACTGGAGAGATGTCGAATTTTTCAGAGGATTGGCCAGGAAGAATCCATGCTTTCTTAGCAATTTTGATGTCAGAAATCCAGGCTCCGGTGATGACCAGATACTCGTTCGCTGTTGCTACTCTATACCAAGGAACAATCCCCATAGTTGTAAATTTGATTTGATTAACGTAACAATAAAAGATGTATTGTAGGTGTTTTGTTTGGGTGGTACGATGAATATAAACTTTATGCACACCATATGTATTTATAGATCTCTGGTATACACGTTATTACATTATATGATTTTATTGCTGTATATATCATTTTAATAGTTTGATTCGCATACCGTTATTAAAACAATAGTTGCATGGTATATGAATCATGTATTTAGCAAGAACAACCAGTACGTTGACATTTTTACTTACCAATCTTTTTCTATAAACTTGCAAGATAAGTTAAAACATGATTATATTGATAGAGATATAGTAAAAATAATTTCCAAATTCAAGTAAATATATATTTTCACTACACCAAATAGGACGACGGGCGACGAGGTTTTTCGCGGGGACATAAATGTCCCCGCCGAAAGTCGCTAAACGACAAAAATGGTGCTGAGGTGGCACACAACCTCGCTGACCGTTTACTAGATTTTCAATGCACACTACATGTCCCCGCCAAAA
>LBNU01030820.1:0-47090 GCA_014162995.1 Artemisia annua | reverse complement strand
CAGAACAAGTTACAAACAAAGATCATAAATTTAATCAGCGGATGACGGTATATATAGCGAAGTTACCTTTTCTTATCAAGAAAGACATGGTTTACCTTTTAGGATGTGTTGTGTGTACTGAGTATTAAAAATGATTACACGATTCAAAATAATAATCAGTCATATAATCAGTTGCAACAAAATCAGTTGCAGCTTAAAATAAGCATACAAAAAACCACAAGATCATATATTACCACTTGTTCACTTCAATTCTAGTACACTTCAAATTCAAAATGACACCGTGAGAGTATTCTATTTGACTTTCTATAAAGTCAACACACTTTTTAATTTAAAACCAAATCCATGCCAACCACCAAATCTATACAAAATTTTCAAGTGCAAAATTGATACCACAGACAATATTGTATTATTGTATTTGACTTTATATGAAGTCAATTAGGTTGACTATTTATGGTCAAATCCTCAACCAAAATCTTTTAAAAAATTTGCGGATAATATCATAACATTATGATCACCTTAGTCCTAACACATTTCAAATGAAATTTTACCATTGACATTATTATCATCTTCTACCTTTTATATGGTAGATGATTTGCACACTCTCATAAATGATTGGGACACTCTAAATTAGAGTATTTTGTCATTTACACCCTCACATTACTTTTACTTATTTTTATCCTATGAGGGTATAAATGTCAATACACTAATTTAGAGCGTCCCAATCATATTGAAGTGTGCAAATCACCTCCCCTTTCATATACTCAATGGACTTTTTAGTGTTCGAACAAATCTCTAGTAACCACCAATTTGATAATATTCATGGGCAAAGATAGCATTTTTATTTAGTGAGTGTTTGGCATTGTGAGTACCTATCTCCAAATAGTACACTAATAGTAGCATTTATGTATAGCAAAGCTCCTTCTAGTTATCTAATTGCTTACGACTCATATAATAAGAAATTTTCACCAATTGATTATAGCCTAACCATGGTGAGATGTTCGTCAACCTAGATGTTTTGGGTTCAAGTCCTATCCGACCATTGTGGTGCAAGAACCAAACCAGTAGAAAATTTGACTAGGTGCGTTTAAGAAAAGCTAAACAATGTTAGGAACACAAAATTTTGGACTAAGTGTTTTTTACAAAAAATTAACACCGCGCCACACAAAACCATGGTGTCCCTTGAACCCAAAACCCACCTTGGTTCCATACCCAGTGGGGTGTATATATATTGAGCACAAATTTTTGGACTATGTGTTTTTTACAAAAAATTAACACTGTACCACAAACATCCATGATGTCCCTTGAACCCAAAACCCATCTTGATTCCCAGGCCCGGCTCATGGGGTGTGCAACAAGGGCAATGGCACAGGGCCCAATAATTTTTGGGGCCTCCAATTTGTAAGTCTTGTTTTATGTACACTCAAATGACATTATTTTTTCTTTATAGCTTACTACAAAGGCACGCATGAGCACAACACAGGAAGGCCAAACTCACTTTATATACAGTATATTTATTACTTATTTTTATATCCCTTGTCTTTAAATTATTCAATATTTGAAGACTTGAGATATTACAATTGTCACTACAAAGATCAAACAACATACTGTTAAACAAAGAAGTTTTTGCTTGTTATATTAAGTCATTTTGTAGCCATTCTTTTATGTGTTCAGATAACCGCTTTTCCATTTTTGAATAACAACTGTTTTCATATCAATAAAACTTTTGTTGTGTTTAAGGCCCCATTTTATAAAGACTGTACAGGGCCACTAAATTTCACGGGAAGGCCCTGTTGGTTCCATACCCGGTGGGGTGTATATATATTGTAAATAGTGAGATTGTAATTCAACAAAGAGTCAAACAAATGAAAGCTCTTAACATCACAATTTCAAACTACATATACACATCAAAACACAATCTCATTTTGGGCCCTTATGACATAATACACTGATGTAAGACGAAAAGTTTCAAAAAAAAGCACAAAAAGTAAGCTAATGAAATAAATTTATAAATAGAAAAATCCATTGATGTGCATGTTGAAGTTCAATACACATTCAATTCACGTATCCACATACATCAACTTATTAAAAAAAATATCATTTTTCATTATAAATTAAAATAATACTAGCAGGGTACCCGCGCAATGCGGCGGCGGGTACCATGTGACTAAATTTTGTGGCGAGCAAATATCGTTCGTTTATATGTTTTTTCTAACAATAATTTTATGAGAATGATAATTTTTAATTAAAATAACTATATTCGGCATTTTTTCAGCTTGAGAGTTTTTTCGGCTTCAGAGTTTTCTTTGTTTTTTCTTGGGCCAGAATTCGGATAGTATTTTTGCTTAGCCCAAAACCACTTTATACAAAAAAAAAAAAAATAAATAAAAATAAACCAACACCAATCTACTAACCCTATATCTCCTAAACACTTGCAACCCTAAATCCACAAAACAAAGCCACCCCACTTCTCCTTTTGTAAAATCCAACGCCAACCACTCCACCAAACTTCACCCTCTTTTCTTTCTTTCTTAACCGAATGACAAACAAAGTTCCAGTGGCTTCAAGATCTTTTATAACAAAGGTCCAAGGTAGTTTTCCTTTGTTTTGTTTTTCCGTTTTCTAAGGTCGATGATGGGTTGTAGAGATCTTTAACGATCCGTTCTTGAAACTAAATAAAAACCCTAGATCTTCTGTTCTTGTTTTTTTTCGATGAACGAACGAAATAAATAATTAAACAAATTTGTTTGGTTATTTCTTTATAAGTTTCGGAAATTTAAAAGAAGTTGAACTTCTCATAGATAAAACTGAGATCTCTGTTTTATTTTTTATTTTTTTTCGAGTCTTCGTGTGGTTAGATTGTGTCTTGAGGAGGGTGCGATTAGGATAGTATATGATGTTGTTTGAAAAGTGCTACGGGTTGTGGTTATTTGATGTTAACGTGAGACGGATTTGGGAAAAAAAAAAACGGCAATGTAAATAAAACGTCCGGCAAAAAAAAATTTGGGCCAACACACCGGGTTGTTTCGTTCTTGTTTGAAGTAGGATGTCGATTGTCACTGGATCTCGAATTTTTGTTTTGGTGATGGTTCTCAGATTTTTCTTTTGGAAGCTTAATTATATTGTACATTGTGGTTAAATTGTTGTATTTTTGGGTGAATGGGTGTTTTTAATAGTGTATTAATTGTATTAGATGAGTAGTGTTTTTTAAGTTTTATGTGTGCTTTAAGTACTTGTAAATAATGTTTAAATACTTGTAATTTTTTGTGTAGGGGTGTTTTTAATGCTATTAATGTAGAATTGATAGAATTTTGGTCTGAATTTGCCTCCATGCATAAAGTGTTGTACACTATGCTTAAAGTGTTGTAAGTCTAAAAATTTTATGCATTAAAGTGTTGCACACCATGCATAAAGTGTTGTAAGTCTGAAATTTTTTGGAGAGAGAGTCCTTCCTCCATTATAAGTAGTATAGATTACTTTTCCTGTAAAAAAAAAGAAAAAAAGAAAAAGTGGTTACATTATGGAGTACAACGTTCAGAGGCACTCAGCGTCCCATCCCTAGTCTAACTCGTTAAGATATTAGTAGCTTTGAGCGTGTCTGAATGATGATAAAAAAAACAAACACACTTTTTACTTGTTACATCTGAGTTATTAAGATCCACAGGTTATTAAGATGTTTTTATCAAAAACAAACATCACCTTATAAACAAAGCCCCTTTTTCTCATCGATTACTAACCCGTAATATATATAGAAGAATCCTTGAAAGAAGCCAGTCAAAATCTGGCTGCTACGCGTAGCTGTTTTTGCTCCATCTAAACATGACGTGAGTGTAATAGACAACTGTGAAACTAATTATTCAAAACTGGTTTTTTGACTCTCACATAAGCATATAATCGCAAAACCGCTATCCCTCAAATAAACACTCAAACTGATTATCACTTAAAGTGACTTAAGCATTCTTAATAAGCATTCCCAAACACCTTCGTCGAATCAAAGAGACAAAAGCACTAAAAGGCTTATCATAAACTTACATGAAACAAAAGCAATCCCCACTACATCCACAAAACATTCACCTTCACCCTCATTAAATGACATAGACGTAAAAAAAGATCGATACAAATTCAAAAACAAGAATTTCCTGAAAAATATAATACATACAAAGAATCAAAAAAAATTTCCTAAAAAAAATAAAAAAAAAATAATAAATAATAAAATCAGAATATGATAAAAGCACATACTGCAATTCTTCATCGGCTAAATTTACCTCAAACGTACCATCTTTCTTGACCCCGCCACACCTCCACCTAGGGGTGAGCAAAAACGACCAAAACCCAGTGAACCAACCGAAACCGAGTGAACCGAAACCGAATCGACCATACTCGGTTCGATATTCAGTTTAGGTTTTCTCTGAATTCGGTTTCGGGTCGGTTCGGGCCAAAAACTGAGAAAACACAACCAAAACCGACAAAATCGTCCGAAACCGACTCGCCCCGAACCGAACCGAGTACTTTCGGTTCGGTATTCGGTTTAGGTTTCCTCCAATTTCGGTTTTGGGGTTTCTCGGTTCGAGTCGGTATTGGCCCGATGCTCACCCCTACCTCCACCACTTTTGGTATAAAAGTTTCAAACTGTGTCGTATTGGGCCAATTGCTACAATTGACTTACAATGGTTGACCCGAGTTTTTGTGAGGGAATATACAATACCCTTTTGGGGGTGTTTGTTTAAGTTTATATGTAGCTTATGAGCTTATTTGCTCTTCGGCTTATATTTCATAAGCCCCAATTTCCAGCTTATTTTTAGACTTCTGAGCTTATATGAGTTTATTATGATATGGTAAATTTATATAAGCCCGCAAGTCTCAAAATAAGCCAGAAAACTGAAGCTTGTAAAATATAAGCCAAAATCAAATAAGCTAATAAGCCCACATATAAGCTTAAACAAACACCCCCTTGTCACATTGGCTTTTGTAAAAAGATTATTTTTTGAAGCTAAACTTTGCCTTCCTCCCTCCCCATTCCAGTTTAATTACTTAAAAAAAATTGAAAACGCAGTCTCATACAAATCTGATTCTCACTCACCTTTCAAATCAAGTTATTTTCCCAACCATGTTTGCTGAATGTGCTGTTTTGCAGGTTCAGTTACTCATTTTATCGTATTAAGTTAATGTTAATTTGTTTATGGTGATTTATAAGTTTAAATTTTAGGAGAGTGGTCATGTATATTTGTGATAAAGTTGTTAAATTTTTAATCTATGCAACTTTGCAAGTTTTGGTTTGTGAGTTTGCTTGGTGTTACTTTGAGAAGGTATATATATGGGTAAGCGGTGATTCTAATTTTTTTTTTTTATAAATTTTTTAAGAAAAAAATTTATTAGAAATTTTTTTGGAAATTTTTTTATTAGAAATTATTTTTTTTGGATTTTTTTTTTTAACGAGCAAGGACTAAATTTGGAAACTGACTTAACGAGCAAGGACTAACGGTGCAACTGACTTAACGAGCCTTAGGTTAAAGGACTAACGGTGCAACGTACTTAACGACTAATGCTGACTAGGCATGAAAATTGGACTAAAAGTGAAGTCCACGTGGACTTTTGGACTGTTTTTGAACGTTTTTTGAATTTTGGACCAAAAGTGAGATTTTGATACAACCACAAGGACCAAAAATGTAGTTTACTCTTTCATTTTTTTTTCTTGTACATGTTTGTATTTTGCAGAAAGTTTATTTTTTTTAATATCTAATCAAAAAATCAATTTTTAATTTTTTTTAATTTATTAGTATTAATTTATAATAATAATAATAATAATAATAATAATAATAATAATAATAATTATAATAATAATAATAATTATTATTATTATTATTATTATTATTATTATTATTATTATTATTATTATTATTATTATTATTAGGGATAATAATAAGATTAATTGGTTTCTGGTCGGTTCCGCCATCCCGATCAATGAATCGTTCGAATTCATTTTCACTAGAATCTTTTGAATTCACAGGCTTTTGAATTGCGAGGTACCATTACGAGCTCAATATATACGAGTGTTATTCCGTGAAATAACTCGAATTTCAAATCATTCACTTGCTTTAACTACTCATGCTATGGATGTGGGAGCATCAACTCCGTTCCTGTGGGCTTTTGAGGAGTGGGAAAAATTGTTGGAATTTTATGAAAGAGTCTCGGTAATAATAATAATAATAATAATAATAATAATAATAATAATAATAATAATAATAATAAATAAATAAATAAATAAATAAATAAATAAATAAAAAATTAAAATAATAATAAAAAAAGTAATAAAAAAAATAAACCTTCTGCAAAAATACATCTTTGTACAATAAAAAAGACGAAAACACCGCTTTTGTTAGAACCTCGTTGGTAGACAACGAATTTTTTTTGCATTGTTTGTTCCCAGTGACGTACAATGTCTAACATTTATTGACGGATGGATGTATATATGTCTGACAGAGATGTAACGTTTGAAAATGGACAAACCACATGGATGTATTTTGATTTTTACTCTTTGAGAAATATTATTATTTAACTATGAGGTTTTTCTATTAACATTGATCTATTTTTAATAAAGTTATAACGTTTTTGTTACGGTTCTAAACTATAAGAGATATGTGAAGAAGCTTCAAGCACACCATCTAACATACGTGGCTCTAAAAAACCCAATGCCTGTATATTCTAACATATGACAATCAAACAACACCCTTTGGATAAAAATAACCCGGTTCTGTGCGTTCTACTGTTCATCCCCTCACATTCAACTGTAGCAACTTCGGATCAGGTTCCTATCGGCCAATGTTTGTGTTCATCGGATCACCGCCCGACCGGAAAAGTTATGAGAGATGTTTGTGAGAAAATGAGCAACAGTAGCGGTCGGGCACCAAATAAATATTTTAGTGTGTGGGTTGGGCAAAACCCAAAAAGACCCAAGTGTTGGGGAGCTTAAGAGCCCACTTATTGTTATGTAAATATAACAAGTACTCCCACGAAAATGTAAGCCCAATTAATTTTTCGGAGGACACTTCAAAAAGCCCANTTGAGCTGACGCCTCAATTAAAGTTCCTAAGGGTACTAAGTTTAACTAATGGTTCGATTGAAGAGGTACCACAATCCATTGGCGGTCTCATTCATTTGCGATACCTCAATTTTTCAAGAACAAAAATCAAACAAATACCAGAACAAGTCAGCGACTTGTATAATCTACAAAGCTTGTTAGTTCGTGATTGTGGAAGCTTATCTACCTTGCCAGTCAGTTTTGTAAAGTTAAAAAACCTGAGACATCTTGACATTGGCGGTACTCCAATGTTGAAAAAGATGCCGTTAGGGCTTGGTGGATTGACGAGTCTACAAACTCTATCTAAGGTTTGTATCGAAGGAGCTAATGGGTTTAAAATAGATGAGCTTAAGCGCCTATCAGAACTTCAAGGAAGACTTGCGATTGAGGGGTTGGACAAAGTGATAGATTCGACAAAAGCAACGGATGCCAGCTTAGAACAAAAGAAGGGTCTTGATTATTTGGATCTTGAATGGAGTCGTAACTTTGATGATAATAGGAAGTCAATGGATGAATATCAAGTACTTGAAAGGCTAAGGCCTTATTCTAAGTTGCGAAAACTGAAGATTTTGTTCTATGGGGGATTGAAATTTCCTAGTTGGGTCGGGGACTCCTCATTCGATCAATTAACTGAGCTTGTATTAGAAGGGTGTCGAAAATGTACGCACTTCCCGACACTTGGGCAACTAAGTTCACTCCGGAAGTTTTCTGTGAAAAGCATGCATGAGGTGAAGACTGTGGGTCCTTTTGAAGGAATTGCATTTCCATCTCTTGAAATTTTAGAAGTTGAGGATATGCAAGGTTTAGAGATGTGGTCAACTGCTATTTCCTTTCCTCGTCTTCAAACTATTTCTATAGAAGGATGTCCGAAACTTGATAAGGTATCAATCGGATTGCTACCGTCACTAAATGATTTAGTTATAAGACGATGTTGTGAACCAGTGTTTAAATCCATCGCTGGCGTGTCTTCGTCAATTGTTAGATTGAGTCTATTCGATATTAAAGGACTTACTCAACTGCAAGGAGAAGTTTTAAAACATCTTGGGGCACTTGAAATTCTAGACATTATGTCCTGTGATGAATTAAAATACTTGTGGGAATCAGAGAAAGAGGTTAATGTGGGGAGTAGCATGGAATCTGTTAAAGAAGTGACTCTTATTGATTGTAAGGCGCTAGAGAGTTACAATTGTCCAAATAATGTTGAGAGCTTAACGATACAGTGTTGTTCTTCAATGTCATGCTTGACCTTCTCAAACTTGCACAAGCTCCCGTCCTCTCCGATGATTCTTGACATTCCAGATAACAATTTTTGCCTTAAATATCTTGAGATTACTGAATGCAAGAATCTAAATTCATTTCCTCATGAGCATTTGCAAAGTCTTACATCTTTGGAAGAGATGGATATACGTGATTGTCCGAACATGGACTATTCATTTCCTTGTGGGTTGTGGCCTCCTAATCTAAAGAGATTAAGAATCGGATGCTTAAAGAAGCCTATGTCAGAATGGGGGCTTCAAAATTTCCCAATCTCACTTGTTACTCTGGTATTATATGGCAAAGATTCAGGAGTCGTTTCATTCGAGGTGGAAGAAAATGCCAGCAATGCTACTTCAAAATCTTTTCTTCTTCCGTCATCTTTAAATCTTCTATTGATCCAAGATTTTACAGAGGTGGAATCACTTTCAGAAGTCAAGCAACATCTCCCCCGCCTACAGTTTGTTCATTCGTCATGCCCGAAACTTCAGACGTAAAGAGGTATCATTATGATGATGTTGGATATCATGCTTTCAAGAGAATCTTCTTTTGGAAAAGATTCTGATTAACTGAAGTGTCCTATATATCAATTGCATTATGTTTTCTTTATTAGGATGAAATTGATTAGGGTTATTGTAATACGTCTTTAGTTGTGATTGACCCATTATAAGGGATCTCTGTGTGTTCTCTGTCGTATTCTTGTTGACGTTTAATAAGGATGTGTGTGCTGCTCTAAAGAAGTGTTATTGATGCCTGTATGTCTTTGTGGGATGAAGTTGTGTGATTTGGTACATTAGGACTAATGTGGTGACCGGGTTTATGCCTTGAGGCATAAGGAGAGGATTTAAAATATACTGACAAAAAAAAGCATTTATGCAAACTCTTATATCATTTTTACTTAAAAACAAAGACACGATGATTAAAGTAGGAGAGTACATCATGTACCTACATATATACAAAAGTCTTATGAAAGCCCTTTAACCATCCCAGTAGCAGCATCGAGATCAATGTCATAGAAACAAGGTCTGGTAGGAAGGCCAGGCATCGTGCTCATGGTCCCAACCAACGGATAAATAAAACCCGCCCCAATGCTTGCTCTTACATCCCTAATAGGCAACACAAATCCGGTTGGCGTTCCTTTTGCAGCAGGATTATCTGAAAACGAGTACTGAGTTTTTGCCATACAGATGGGAAGTCCCGAGAAGCCTTGTTTGCTATACATTTTAATCTGTTTCTCCGCCTGTAAGAAACACCGAGTGAAGTTACATTTTTTTTTTTTTTTTTTTTTTTTAGAAAGGCGAGTGAAGTTACATATTTTTCCCTTAAAGTCAAACGCGAATGAAAATTGAGTACCTGTAGAGAGTATTTGACACCACTGGCACCGTATGATGTTGCTATAGCTTCTATCTTGTCTTCTATACTTGCTTCTAAAGATACAAGAATTTAAAAGGCTCTGTGCCTCTGTAGCACTTTCGCAAGCCTTTTGAACCGCAATCCCAAGGTCAATCTGATAAGATCGCATGAAAAAAGCTTAGTGAGTAATACTTAGATAATCTGAGTCCAAGTATTTGACACGTTTGATTCTTTTAAAAATTATAGGATGATGAGGAATAGGATTGCTTATTTCAGACAATCAAACTGCTTATCTGCAAAAAAATAAAATAAGCACACACCCAATGCGAAACACCCTGTTAATACTGCTTAAGTTTTTCCTTTATTTTTTTATTAAAGGGTAAATAGGAACTTTTATTCTACTATTAGATAATCAACTTTTTTGCAACTCATGAAATCGAGTTCTAAAATGCAAATCCAAACACCCTTTAAAAGGTCTAAATTGGAGTTAAAATTTTGGAGTCAGAACTAACCGCTCCTTTTCCTCCATGGGCATGATGAGTACACACAACAATTACACCATAAGATCACATAACATCATATGCACCTGCAGATAATGCAGCAGACCTCACGGCTCTGATTTCATCATCCGTATCAGTAGAGAACCGGTTCACTGCCACCACAACATTTACACCATAAGCCTTTGTATTCTTTATATGCCTAACTAAATTTGCTCAACCAGCTTCCACAAGCGCCACATTTTCAGTAACACAAGCAGAATCAAGAGGCTTCCCTGCAGTGACCGGTGGGCCACCACCATGCATCTTAAGAGTCCGAATAGTCGCCACTATAATAGCACATTGTGGTCTTAAACCACTATACCGACGCTTAATATTCATAAACTTTTCAATTCCTATATCGCAGCCAAACCCTGCCTCTGTGACAACAAATCCACCCGGGCCAACAAGTTTCAACGCAATTTTATCAGCCACGATGGAAGAATTCCCATGAGCTATATTAGCAAATGGGCTAGCGTGAACAAAAACCGGGGTGTGTTCAAGAGTCTGCATTAAAGTCGGGTTAATTGCATCTTTCATTAGCACACTCAATGCCCCACCAACACCAAGATCATCAGCTGTAACAGGATCCCCGTCTCGACTATTACCAATCACCATTTTCCCGAGTCGATCCCTCATGTCGGCTAACGATGTTGTGAGGGCTAAAACCGCCATTATTTCACTAGCAACTGAAATGTCAAACCCTGTTTCTCTCACTATACCTTTCTCATCCGGGCCTTGACCCACAGTTATTTTCCTTAAAAACCGGTCATTCACTTCCATAACATCAAGCCTAGCAAAGCGTTTGACTTCTTCTAAGTTAAGGTCTTCAGGTTTCACTTTGGTGACACCGAGCTTTTTCAAGCGTCTATACATAACATCATTAAATGTCCCGTTACCTTTTTTGTTGGGGGGACATAAGTGGTTAAAAAGGGCGTTATCTAATATTTGTGTTGATTCATGAAACATTCGTGTGTCGATGGTGACTGCTAAAAGGTTATTTGCAGAGGTTATGGCGTGGATGTCGCCTGTCATATGTAGATTAAACTCGTCCATAGGGCTTACTTGACTGTAACCACCGCCAGCTGCACCACCCTTGATACCAAACGTTGGCCCTTGTGATGGTTGTCTCAGGGTTGTAACGACCTAACCAAACAAGTTACATACAAAGATCATAAATTTAATCAGCGGATGACGGTATATATAGCGAAGTTACCTTTTCTTATCAAGAAAGACATGGTTTACCTTTTAGGATGTGTTGTGTGTACTGAGTATTAAAAATGATTACACGATTCAAAATAATAATCAGTCATATAATCAGTTGCAACAAAATCAGTTGCAGCTTAAAATAAGCATACAAAAAACCACAAGATCATATATTACCACTTGTTCACTTCAATTCTAGTACACTTCAAATTCAAAATGACACCGTGAGAGTATTCTATTTGACTTTCTATAAAGTCAATACACTTTTTAATTTAAAACCAAATCCATGCCAACCACCAAATCTATACAAAATTTTCAAGTGCAAAATTGATACCATAGACAATATTGTATTATTGTATTTGACTTTATATGAAGTCAATTAGGTTGACTATTTATGGTCAAATCCTCAACCAAAATCTTTTAAAAAATTTGTGGATAATATCATAACATTATGATCACCTTAGTCCTAACACATTTCAAATGAAATTTTACCATTGACATTATTTCGAGATGATTTGCACACTCTCAAAAATAATTGGGACATTATAAATTAGAATATTTTGTCATTTATACCCTCACATTACTTTTACTTATTTTTATCCTATGAGGATATATATGTCAATACACTCTAATTTAGAGCGTCCCAATCATTTATTGAAGTGTGCAAATCACCTCCCCTTTCATATATTCAATGGAATTTTTCAGTGTTCGAACAAATCTCTAGTAACCACCAATTTGATAATATTCATGGGCAAAGATCGCATTTTTATTAAGTGAGTGTTTGGCATTGTGAGTACCTATCTCCAAATAGTACACTAATAGTAGCATTTATGTATAGCAAAGCTCCTTCTAGTTATCTAATTGCTTACGACTCATATATTAAGAAATTTTCACCAATTGATTATAGCTTAACCATGGTGAGATGCTCGCCAACCTAGATGTTTTGGGTTCAAGTCCTATCCGACCATTGTGGTGCAAGAACCAAACCAGTAGAAAATGTGCGTTTAAGAAAAGCTAAACACTGTTAAGAACACAAATTTTTGGACTAAGTGTTTTTTACAAAAAATTAAAACTCGCCACCCAAAACCCACCTTGGTTCCCTACCCAGTGGGGTGTATATATATTGAGCACAAATTTTTGGACTAGGTGTTTTTTTTACAAAAATTAACACTGCGTCACAAAAATCCATGATGTCCCTTGAAGGCTTGAACCCAAAACCTACCTTGGTTCCCAGGCCCGACTCATGGGGTGTGCAACAAGGGCAATGGCACAGGGCCCAATAATTTTTGGGGCCTCCAATTTGTAAGTCTTGTTATATGTACACTCAAACGACATTATTTTTTCTTTGTATTTTACTACAAAGGCACGCATGAGCACAACACACGAAGGCCGAACTCACTTTATATATACAGTATATTTATTACTTATTTTTACGTCCCTTGTCTTCTAGATTATTCAATATTTGAAGATTTGAGATATTACAATTGTCACTACAAAGATCAAACAACATACTGATAAACAAAGAAGTTTTTGCTTGTTATATTAAGTCATTTTGTAGCCATTCTTTTATGTGTTCAGATAACCGCTTTTCCATTTTTGAATAATAATTGTTTACATATCAATAAAACTTTTGTTGCGTTTAGGGCCCCATTTTATAAAGACTGTACAGGGCCACTAAATTTCACGGGACGGCCCTGTTGGTTCCATACCCGGTGGGGTGTATATATATTGTAAATAGTGAGATTGTAATTCAACAAAGACTCAAACAAATGAAAGCTCTTAACATCACAATTTCAAACTACATATACACATCAAAACACAATCTCATTTTGGGCCCTTATGACATAGTAAACTTATGTAAGCCGAAAAGTTTCAAAAAAAGCACAGAAAGTAAGCTAATGAAATAAATTTAAAAATAGAAAAATCCATTGATGTGTATGTTGAAGTTTTTACTTGTTACATCTGAGTCATTAAGATCCACAGGTTATTAAGATGTTTTATCAAAAACAAACATCACCTTATAAACAAAGCCCCTTTTTCTCATCGATCACTAACTAACCCATAATATATATGAAGAATCCTTGAAAGAAGCCAGTCAAAATCTGGCTGCTACGCGTAAGCTGTTTTTGCTCCATCTAAACATGATCTGAGTGTAATAGACAACTATGAAACTAATTATTCAAAACTGGTTTTTTGACTCTCACATAAGCATATAATCGCAAAACCACTATCCCTCCATATAAACACTAAAAATGATTATCACTTAAGCATTCTTAATAAGCATTCCCAAACACCTCCGTCGAATCAAAGAGACAAAAGCACTGAAAGGCTTATCATAAACTTACATGAAAAAAAAAAAAAAAAAAAAAAAAAAAAAAAAAAAAAACAAAACAATCCCCACTACATCCATAAAACATTCACCTTCACCCTCATTAAATGACATAGACGTAAAAAAAGATCGATACAAATTCAAAAACAAGAGAATTTCCTGAAAAATATAATACATACAAAGAATCAAAAAAAGTTTCCTAAAAAAAATAATAATAAATAAATAAAATAAAACGGAATATGATAAAAGCACATCCTGCAATTCTTCCTCGGCTAAATTTAACACAACCGTACCATCTTTCTTGACCCCGCCACACCTCCACCTAGGGGTGAGCAAAAACGACCAAAACCGAGTGAACCGACCGAAACCGAGTGAACCAAAACCGAATCGACCATACTCGGTTCGATATTCAGTTTAGGTTTTCCCTAAATTCGGTTTCGGGTCGGTTCGGGCCGAAAACTGAGAAAACACAACCAAACCGACAAAACCGACCGAAACCGATTCGCCCCGAACCGAACCGAGTACTTTCGGTTTGGTATTCGGTTTAGGTTTCCTCCAATTTTGGTTTTGGGGTTTCTCGGTTCGGGTCGGTATTGGCCCGATGCTCACCCCTACCTCCACCACTTTTGGTTTAGAAGTATCAAACGGTGTCGTATTGGGCCAATTGCTACAATTGACTTACAATGGTTGACCCGAGTTTTTGTGAGGGAATACTTTTGGGGGGTGTTTGTTTAAGTTTATATGTGGCTTATGAGTTTATTTGTTCTTCGGCTTATAATTCATAAGCCCCAATTTCCATCTTATTTTTAGACTTCTGAGCTTATATGAGTTTATTATGGTATGGTAAATTTATATAAGCCCGCAAGTCTCAAAATAAGCCAGAAAACTGAAGCTTGTGAAATATAAGCCAAAATCAAATAAGCTAATTAAACGAACACCCCCTTGTCACATTGGCTTTTGTAAAAAGATTATTTTTTGAAGCTAAACTTTGCCTTCCTCCCTCCCCATTCCAGTTTAATTACTTAAAAAAAATTGAAAACGCACCCTCATATAAATCTGATTCTCACTCACCTTTCAAATCAAGTTATTTTCCCAACCATGTTTGCTGAATGTGCTGTTTTGCAGGTTCAGTTACTCATTTTATCGTATTAAGTTAATGTTAATTTGTTGTGTATTAGGGTTTATTTATAAATTTTGTATATGGGTTTATGGTGATTTATAAGTTTAAATTTTAGGAGAGTGGTCATGTATATTTGTGATAAAGTTGTTAAATTTTTAATCTATGCAACCTTGCAAGTTTTGGTTTGGTAGTTTGCTTATATGAGTTTATTATGATATGGTACTCCGTTGATGCGTTGCTTCCTGTGTTGTATAAGCATAGCTGCATAGGGATAAATATCTTGAGTTAAGGGTGTAAAATGACTTAAAAAAGGTTTATGTTGGGAGGTCAGGAGGGTAAGCGGTGATTCCGGGAGAACAGGCCGAGATGCAGTCGAATGCAGAGGTACCTATAGTTAGACTCATGTAACGTATTAAACACCATAATTACATAACTGGAAAACTGTTGAATGGAACTTTTGTTAATTGATTGCCATTCAGTGGCTCAGTTGCAGTCTATAGAAAGTTCAGCAAATACCGATTAGACTTGAAAGAGGCGTTACCGAACCTGATCGGATTGTTGATGGACTGCTTGAACCAGGCGGTTATCTCAAACTGATCATATAGTTGGGGTTTGAAAGTACGAAAAGGAATCATCTTTAGAGCATTAAACAGTTAGTTAGTACTTTATGCTCATAGAGTATTTGGATATGCACTTTTCAGGGATGGAAGAAACACTCGGCTCCCTAATCCTTTGGAGAAGTTTCATTCAGATGTAGCAAACAGAAGCTTTCGCAATGGATCCGGGTACAACCTTTAACCAAAAAACGCCAAAAGGTCACCTTTACAGCTGAACATAGCATGTTTGCGTAAACAAGTATCTGAATGAGTCTTCTAATTTTAAGGGATTATTGACACAAAAAAAAAATGTCTAGTTTTATGCTTAGGAAAGGATGCCTCATGGCCTGCACAGCTGGTCCTGCCCTCCAAATTATCATCATATATAACAGAGGCCATCGCTGTGACTCCTTAAGTAACATATAAAACCCAATAATTTAGACTTCTTTAATAAGCATTATGTTATGCTGTCTTTTATTTTATTTTTAAAAGAAATGCTCACATAACTAAGTCTTAGATAATTCTCCAATCAGTTTCAATAGTTTACTTGCATGTAATCCAGGTTAAACACGCAAGAATCGCAAGACGGCAGACATCGGCTGATGAGGCTAACCGCTAAAGACATGATCGCGAACATGCCATGGAAAAAATTTATGAGGTAAGCAACTAATTGTATTTTACAAGTACACCATTTTGCTTGCTTAATCACAGTGACTAAATCTTTAACCATTTTGGAAGCTTAAAATAATGGCAAACTATGTAATACTAAGCGTCTGCTCATGCCAACTTGCATTGTGATTAAAACCATTAATTTCAGTTTATGGTTTGGGTATACTAGATAGCGAATATAATCCCAATATGAGGACGGAAAGAAGGTGTTAATGTACGACCACAACAATACTTAATTTCATTGAAGTGTGCTACAAATAGCAGCTACATTGTTCAATTTCAAGATTGAAAACAATTCTGAAATGAGCCATTTAATGTTCATAGAAACTAATGAGTTAAGATAAATCACATACTGTTCAATTATTTCCTCATAGTTCCTATTGCTATACTACTTACCAATTTTGTTTCGCGTACAGGTACAAATTGGCGATGACGAAAGCCTAAATATGAAGTTGTGCAAACTTCTTGNAATAAAACCCAATATTTTAGAAACTTCTTTATAGCATATGTTATGCTGCTTTATTTTTATTTTTTAAATCTTAGATAATTCTCCAATCAGTTTCAATAGTTTACTTGCATGTAATCCAGGTTAAACACGCAAGAATCGCAAGACGGCAGACATCGGCTGATGAGGCTAACCGCTAAAGACATGATCGCGAACATGCCATGGAAAAAATTTATGAGGTAAGCAACTAATTGTATTTTACAAGTACACCATTTTGCTTGCTTAATCACAGTGACTAAATCTTTAACCATTTTGGAAGCTTAAAATAATGGCAAACTATGTAATACTAAGCGTCTGCTCATGCCAACTTGCATTGTGATTAAAACCATTAATTTCAGTTTATGGTTTGGGTATACTAGATAGCGAATATAATCCCAATATGAGGACGGAAAGAAGGTGTTAATGTACGACCACAACAATACTTAATTTCATTGAAGTGTGCTACAAATAGCAGCTACATTGTTCAATTTCAAGATTGAAAACAATTCTGAAATGAGCCATTTAATGTTCATAGAAACTAATGAGTTAAGATAAATCACATACTGTTCAATTATTTCCTCATAGTTCCTATTGCTATACTACTTACCAATTTTGTTTCGCGTACAGGTACAAATTGGCGATGACGAAAGCCTAAATATGAAGTTGTGCAAACTTCTTGATGGGTGTTGTTGAAAAGCAAAATCCACATTGAGAAAGCATAAAGACTTAGCCAGAAAGGTGATCATCAAAAATGGCAACACTGGCAGTTGCCAAAGGCAAGAATAATTTTGTTGAACAGTTGTTCAGGTTCATACGAGAGGCAACTGCAATAATTAACAAAAAACATGCAGCCGAGCTTTTGGTGAAGACCACTAGACCAGGAAACAGTAGTTGTATATCACATGTCAAACACCTAAGGAATAGGAAAAGGAATGTTAAACAATCATTGCGCAATGAGCTGCTTGGAGGACAATTGAAGGCTAAAACTGATATTATTGTAATGACAGGAAAGGAAGGCCAAAGATGAAAATGTAGTGCAAGTCGAGCCACTAGATAGGAAATTATACAAGTTAGCCATGGTCTGTATCAATGTTGTAACTTTTTATTGTTCGGAAGTGTTTTAATAGATTCTGAATTGTTTTTGGTCTTCTAATTTTGCCGAATATTCACAATTTAACAGCAATTTTTTTTGGTCTTCTATTTTTACCCATATCCCACAATGATACATAACTACCATAAGAAAAAAAAATCAAGCTGAATCCACACGCCCCATTCACCATATTCACAAACCACGAAATAAAAACTGCATCAGTATGCTCCACACTCCCACACCTCACACATATTGCAGCTTGCAAGTATAACTTCGAATGCCATACATTCCGTAACTTTGAAGATTTACAAATCTATCAATATGACGATTGGCACCCTAAGTAAAGAGCTGTGTAAAAAAGCTCCATATTGGATAATAAGAAAGCTCAACCTTTATGATGGCTGTCAGCAAAACTAATCAGCATACACATGATAAGTTTAAAGCATATAACAGGAACTACGTGTCTGCATAATTGATCAAAACCATATACTCTGTACATAACCACAACTCAAACATATATAGAAACAACAACAACATTTCAGGATATTTCTCATGGAATGACGATAAGACCAATGTCAGACCCCGCCTTCATAGGCAATGCATCTTTCTAAAACCATCAAGCAAGCACTATCCATTTCTAGGTTGATGCACTCAATCATGTAAACTTAAATATATCCTCATACAGAAATCAAGTAAGTTATCTTATAAGCAACATCATGGCATGTAGTATATAAAAAAAAATTCAGATGCAATTAAAAAGGTTTATATGGGAGCCCTACACAAGTGTTAAATCATGGCATCCCTTAATATCCAATTTGATGTTCTTAGATCTAATACTTAAGACAAGATCTTAATTAACTACCTTACTTAATTAACTACCTTAATTAAACCATGTCATAAATCTTAATTAACTATCTGCCCCTGCCCTGCATCTTGGTTCAATCAGTGGCGATTCTCCTCTATTTCTTCTATCTCACAGATTTTGACATTAGCATTTCTCTGAACCGCAAGTGAACTAAGCCCACCCTCCATCATGGAGGATCCTTCATCATCTTCTCCGCCTGCAGCCTTGGAAGATGAACCCTTCTCTGCCATTGTCTCTCTTCGACCACCTTGTGAATCGTCCAACGAGGAAGCGCTACAAGGATTGGAGAACATATAATCAGACTCTCATATCATTCAAAATAGTATATCTAATATCCTTTCTAGTTTATGAAAAAACCTTGTTTCTCCTTAATAAGTTCTTACAAATAAAATTTAACATCATTGTTTGTATAAATCTTAAGCTCTACCAGTCTTTGAGCTTAAACGGAAAAGTTTGTAGCCTATTGCATTTTAATATTATGACGTTTTTGTATATGTTTCACAATACTGTTAATGGCTTGCAATGCAAACTATAACAGTTCAAAAAGTAATATGTATGATGTATTTGCATTCAAATATAAACAGAGCAATTAATAAAAGAAGAGAAATATTACCGAGGGGGCTTCACAATGATACGACCAATGTGTGAAATTTTATGCCAGTCTTCACCGATATCTTTTTCATACCTTTTTGCCAAGTTTTCACATGATTCAATATGAAGGAACTCGAGGTCCCTCATACTTTGAATATTAGCTGGTAGTGAACCTAAACAATGACAACGCTTTATCTCCATGACTCTGAGTTTTGGAAAGTAGCCAGGCAAAGATTCCAACTTTGTACCATCTATATATAGGACTTGTAAACTAGGAAACATGCCGTCTTCTCGAGACATAGAATTATCATCATCATGGAAACCCTTCAAATCTTGCAGTACATGCAATTCAATTTCCTTAAGATTGGGTAATTTCCCAAGTGGAGGAATTTGTTCCAAGTAGTAACAAAAGTCGAACTTAATCTTTACCAGATTCGTTAACTTGACCACCCAACTCCCTCTCATAATCTTTCCCATGTAAAACCTTACTGTCAACTCTTTAAGACTAGGATTTGGTTCCAATCCCTCAACAACCATCTCATCATTTGAATGCTCTACAAATTCCTGTCCAAACATATAACGGTTTGACCAAACTAAAGTCAAAACCTGGAGATTCCTTTTCAATCTTAGCTTAGCACTCTTGACTTGATTCCCTTTACAATTCTCAAGTTTGCATAAAGCCAACTCTCCCTCTAAACGGTTTAAATCCCCCAGTTCCTCTAGTTGGGCCCCGCTATCTTTACCAACCGGGAAGTGTGAAAGTCGGCGGAGAAAGATCAACTCCTTGATACCAAGAGGCAAATGATCAAGCGAAAAACAATTGCTGATATCCAAATGCTGGAGTTTCCTCATGTAACTCAAGCCTTGAGGCAACTTACGTAATTTATGACAAAATTGCAGAATTAAGTACAATAAATTCTGTAGATACATCATGGATTCTGGTAGAACTTCAATCGTTGAACCTGATAAGTTCAAACACTTGAGATGTTTCAATTTTGAAACTGAATCAGGAAAAGCTTTTAAGTCAGTACTAAAGCAAAACAGCACCCTCAAATAGACATGGTCGAATATTCGCTTGATGTTACCGTTAGATCCATTATTGAATATCAGCATTGAGCGCAAATATTTAGACTGCTTGAAATCTAGTGATAACATAAATTCAGGAGATATTGAACTCAAATGTATCACCCCATCTGGAATTCTTATATCCTTCCCATTCTCAATTATTGCACAATCGTGTCTCATCAAATAGTGTGCGAGGTCATGCACCAAATCATGCATTATATATTCTCCAACGACCCTGCTTTTATAGATGAAAAACCTCCACAACAAACAATTAAAAACATCTTCCCCATCTTCATACAAGTCAATCAAACTATTTGCCATCCAAAACACAATCAACGAATCTTTTTTGAACATAGAACCTTTGGGAAACATACAACAATAAGCAAAACATCGCTGTACATGGGGAAGCAAGTAGTCATAGCTCAACATCAAAGCAGGCAAGATCTCATTTGTGTCCAGCTCCCACATATTGCTATGCAACACTCGTTCCCAAGTGCTCAACCTACTTTTCGACGACATCAGGCTACCCAAACTCTCTAACGCTAAAGGCAATCCGTCGCATTTCTCAACTATCATCTTCCCAATAGGCTCTAGCTCATCTGGAACAATATTTTGCGGAAATGCAAGCGTCTTGAACAGCAACCAAGACTTTTCTTCTGAAAAAGCTCCCAACTGAAGTTGCAACTCGGGAACTTTAGCCATCATGACGCTAGTTTCCATTGATCGTGTTGTTATCACAACGATACTACCTTGCGCCCCAACACTTAGTGATTTACTTAGCGTCGTCCAATTTTTCCTTTCAGAGCGTTCAATCCACACATCATCCATAACTATTAAAAATCTTTTTCCCTCCAACAAGTTTTCAACACAATTTTGCATCGCATCAAGGTGAAAACTTCTACACGACTTGCTTGGATCAACGGATTCAATGACTGTGTGGAGTATCTCCTCAACATTGAATGTTTGAGATACATGAATCCAACATTTAATCTCAAAACGTTTATTAACCTTTTTATGGTCATAAACCAACCGGGCTATAGTTGTCTTTCCCAAACCTCCCATACCATATATCGCGTACACAGGAACCTCATCATCAACCTTGTCAAATTTGTCGACGTCATTGCATAAAGTTCCTACTATCTTGTCCATCTCTTCAGTTCTTTCAATGATAATGGGTGTATCTAAACGAGAACTAGCCGCTCGTATCTCACTACTCTCTGCCCGCACATCTACGCTACTTAACATAACATCAACACCAGCATTCAAGTTTAACTCGGATGTCTTGGCTGAAATCTCAGCTAACTTACTCCGTATGGTCTTAATTCTATGACCAATCCTAGTACGGAAGACAACCTTGTTATGATCATACGAGAAAAATGCTTTGACCTTTGATTTGTAACCTAGTTCCTTACGTAGCTTCTTTAGCATAGCTTCAGTCAAGACATCATCTAGCAAGTTTTCGATCTTCAAAGACAAGTGTCTAAGACTCCCTACCCATAGTGCAACAGAACGTACCTTGCTGTGTTTCTCTTCTGCATCTTGAAGAAAAGCTTTGAGCCTACTCAAATCAACCTCTAATGCTAAAATGTCATCCTTAAAACCCCAAAGTAGACTAATCTCTTCCATAGCTGCAGCAGAAAGTCTTCCCAACACGTCGTTTACTATGCCTGCAACCACTTCTGCCATTTTTGATCTATAGGGTTTGAGGAAAAAAAGGGTTTCTTCGACTCTTCGAGTGATCAGACACAAGTTATATGCTTGTAACCACTTATGCTATTTTGATCTAAAGGGTTTGAGGAAAAAAAAGAAGTAAAATGGGTTTCTTCACACAAGTTAACCACTTCTGCTATTTTGATCTAAGGGTCAATGAGAAAAACAGTAAAATGGGTTTCTTCACACAAGTTATGCGTGTGAGTGTACACGTTCCTTTTTTTGGCAAATTGCATTAAGGCTATCCAAGTACTATTTTCTCACTAGCACCAAAGTTTTCTACAATATATTATATTATCTACAGTAGTAGTATTGTATCTCATTAAATAAAACCGGGGTAATAATAATGGCCGGAGAGAGGTCCATGTTCAGGTAGGTTATCTCAAGAAAAGGGTAATTGACAAGTTTTATTAATATTATTTATGTATACAAAACGTAAGTGCATGCCAATATCAGCCTAGTAAACATATTAGCAAAATTCTTATATATATTGTATACGAAGGTTTATTTGGCATGTAAATGATGAACAAGTTAATAAAATTGGAAAGTTTGGTAGTGTCTAATGCTTCTAAAGTACATATAAAATAGTATACGATATTACAAAAAATGAAGATACGTAACTTTTCGCATCTCACTCACTCGTTTCCGAATCTTTGACCAGGACCAACATTAATGAAGATCAACAACCATCAATGAAGTTCAACAACCCTCATTCAATGTTGTTTTACACTTTTACTTATTATTGTGGGCTAAAGTGGCACATGTAATGCCTTGTAACATCCATTTAATTGTACTTTGATGTCCTTTTTGGATATATGCCAAAGGTTTTAAGTTATAAACCATTGTTTCAATCACATCCAATTTATGTTATAAACTAATACAATAACATGTATTTTGTAGCTACAAAATAAGTTTATAACACTATATGTTTTTTCAACAACAATTGCTAGCATAATAAAATAATAATAATGTATATTAGTAAAAGTATAAAGTTTAATTTGTTTGAGATAGTGCTAAACTTAAGGATTATTAAGTTTGATTGATTTATAAGCTTTTTGGTAAAATTAGTAAAGTTAATTAGGGTGTTCTAGAAAAAAATTGATGAGTTAATGGGCTATGNTGCTTGCAACCACTCCTGCCATTTTTGATCTATAGGGTTTGAGGAAAAAAAAGGGTTTCTTCGACTCTTCGAGTGATCAGACACAAGTTATATGCTTGTAACCACTTATGCTATTTTGATCTAAAGGGTTTGAGGAAAAAAAAGAAGTAAAATGGGTTTCTTCACACAAGTTAACCACTTCTGCTATTTTGATCTAAGGGTAAATGAGAAAAACAGTAAAATGGGTTTCTTCACACAAGTTATGCGTGTGAGTGTAAACGTTCCTTTTTTTGGCAAATTGCATTAAGGCTATCCAAGTACTATTTTCTCACTAGCACCAAAGTTTTCTACAATATATTATATTATCTACAGTAGTAGTATTGTATCTCATTAAATAAAACCGGGGTAATAATAATGGCCGGAGAGAGGTCCATGTTCAGGTAGGTTATCTCAAGAAAAGGGTAATTGACAAGTTTTATTAATATTATTTATGTATACAAAACGTAAGTGCATGCCAATATCAGCCTAGTAAACATATTAGCAAAATTCTTATATATATTGTATACGAAGGTTTATTTGGCATGTAAATGATGGACAAGTTAATAAAATTGGAAAGTTTGGTAGTGTCTAATGCTTCTAAAGTACATATAAAATAGTATACGATATTGCAAAAAATGAAGATACGTAACTTTTCGCATCTCACTCACTCGTTTCCGAATCTTTGACCAGGACCAACATTAATGAAGATCAACAACCATCAATGAAGATCAACAACCCTCATTCAATGTTGTTTTACACTTTTACTTATTATTGTGGGCTAAAGTGGCACATATAATGCCTTGTAACATCCATTTAATTGTACTTTGATGTCCTTTTTGGATATATGCCAAAGGTTTTAAGTTATAAACCATTGTTTCAATCACATCCAATTTATGTTGTAAACTAATACAAGAATTTTACGGCGCGTATCGGAAAGGGTGTAATAACATGTATTTTGTAGCTACAAAATAAGTTTATAACACTATATGTTTTTTCAACAACAATTGCTAGCATAATAAAATAATAATAATGTATATTAGTAAAAGTATAAAGTTTAATTTGTTTGAGATAGTGCTAAACTTAAGGATTATTAAGTTTGATTGATTTATAAGCTTTTTGGTAAAATTAGTAAAGTTAATTAGGGTGTTCTAGAAAAAAATTGATGAGTTAATGGGCTATGTTTTGCGTTTCTATCAAATTAAAAGGCTTGTGTTTGCATTTTTTGAGAATACGTCGTAAATCTACAGTAAAAATAACATAGAAGGGAGCTTCTTTTTTTNTTATGACATTGTTAAAATGTCTCTTATTTTTTTTTTTTTTTTTTTTTTTTTTTTGAATTTCTAGTGGTTGTAAATCTATGTTCAATTGGGCTACTTGGATGCAAAATTCTAATTTCTTAAAATTGTAATTTTTTTAGTTCCTTGCTAGTTTTTTAATAAAATCTTTGTTAAAAAAAAGTTATTTGTTCCTAATCAGGGTTTGTTATGTTCATTCCTTACAAATGTTTTATATTCTGATAATTGGGCACTCCATGATCTGAACACGTTGAGGCAATTAGTCATCATATATGTGGCTACCACGTATGGATTGCTACACTAGACTAAATCCACGAGTGTGATTTGTGAAGAAATTTAGAACTGGACGACATCTAAGTGCATGTGGACAAATTTTATAGATATAGACGTTTTTAAATTTTCATCTTTTCAATCATATATGCAAAAATGTTATAGATACTTTATGCGAAAATGTGATAGATACTTTATACGTGTTGTGATTATAAACCTGTACCACAGTATCATGAGATAATGTGAGAAGTTTCTCAATCGAGTTGTTGTTAGATCAAGCCCATCAAGGATAAACGTGTATTGTATACAATGAGATTGTAGTTAGATCGTAACATGTTGTCTTTAAAAAATTAAAACTAAAATGTACGCGATTAAAAACGCTATAATATTGTACACGTTTATAAGCGCGAACAATTTATAAATGTCACTGCACGCTTTCAAAAGCGTAGAGAAAAAAATATGAGCTAATAATGTAGTTTATTTATAATATTATAGGTTATTGCATTAGATAGACATATATAATTATTACCAATGGCTGCTACTAGCACTAGCCATTGATGTTTTTGATCGTGTCTTTCGCTTTGGAGGATTATTGCGGAGAAAGCCCGAGACCCACGTACAGCTTTTCAGGATCATCCGATGATATTGGAGATAGCCGAATTCTGTCTCCTGGTTTTAAAGCATACTGTACTTATCAACAAATTCACTAAATTTTCTAAGTTCGCATGTTTTGGTATTATCCCCATAAGCAAACCATACGGTACTCCTAGTTCCATCTCTCAAACATACAAGTTCCACTTCCAAAGCCTTTTTTTCAGCATATAATTGACGAAATTGCTCATTGTCCATGTAATAAATTATTAAACGTGTATATCCATGTAATGTAGTATGGTCCTTCGACCAATTTCTTTGCGAATACTAAGTACTCCATCTACGTTCGGGTTGTCAGTTGTGAGTTTCATGCAGATAGGCTCAATGTGATCGTCTGTCATTTTGTATTCCTTCGAATATATATATATGTTTATATGTGATTGATTAGGAAAAAAATTATCTCGGTTTTATATGAACTTTAAAGCATGCCATGTTATACCCTTGCTTAAAGTTAGTTACTATTTTTAAACCGAATGATTTTTCTGACATTATGTAATTAAATGATAATATTCAAAATACTATAATGATATAGATTATATTGAAGGTTAAAGCATGCGTACATCGTCAATACAAAAGATTATGAATCTTATACCAAACATTCCACCCATTTTTACTCCCCATAAAATCTGAGACTTTATAAAGAAGCATGAGTGTTTGTTTCTCATTTCGTGAGGTGTCCGGTTTTGAAAATTCTAGAAAATTTTTAATCTCTTATTTCCCAAGTAACTTGGGGTATATCTTTTAGAAATGATTCTAATTGGTGGGAAAAAGGATATTGCGAAAATCACAAATGTGAATGTCGAATACAATAGATATCATTAATGTGAAATTCAATGAAATCAACTCTTAAAATTCCAAATACTTCATTGATATCCACTTGCTTGAAATGTTTATGTTTTTGGCTAACATTTGACATACATTTCTTTGATTATCTTATGCCAGTGTATTTTAACAACTATAATATGAGTCGCATCTTGCAGCAGTTGCGGAAAAGCTTTCATTTTCGAATGGGGATTGATTTGCACACCACATTTTCTTATACTTTCACCACACCATGTGCATTACAGTGTTGTACGGTGTGTTATACAGCTCGTACAAAATGGTGTCTTTATCAAAAAGTTTGGTGTGCAACTAAGTCCCCTTTTCGAATGAATATTTATAAGGAAATAACTAAACTTGGAAATATGAGACCTAACTTACATACTTGATATTTAATGAAAAAGTTAAAAAAATGAATAACAAAACAATTACTAACGAGTAATATCATTTGATGCTATTTGAGTTACATCACCATTTAAGTTGATGTACGCTAGAATTGTAAATATAAAACGGCAAAAGTAGCATAAAAAAATTCATAAATAATAGAAAACCGCAAAATAATATATAGTAATGTGCACAGCCATAGTTTTTTTAAATGTTTCGGTACCCATAAGGCCATAACTATTATCAAGCATATACATAAAACATTAAATATATACATAATCAAAATTAGTAAAAGATAAAATTGCAAATAGTAAGAACTAAGAAATATAATGACAAAGTTAAAGTATTAACGACACAAAATATTACTTGTCAACTAAAAGTTTTAGTAATAAAGTGTACGTGAAAAGTAATTTACATTTCATATAAAAAAGATAATTGTATACGGAGTACATATTAAATGTTACTGGCATAAAGTTAACTAATTAGGTATTGGTAGATAAAGTGTTGAACTAGTAGTAAATGAATGAAAAGAAAATGAACAAAACTTTGGAAAAAGCATATGCAGAGAAAAATTAAAGATCAAGGAAGAATCTAATCCATAGGTAGTGATTGACATTGCTAATAAAAACTGCTTAAATGTTCGTTGTTATATGATGTACACGCTGTTTAAATATGCATATTGAAACTGCTTATTAAAAAAGTGATCGGTGTATTTTACATACACCTCATAGCATGTTAATTACGTATTGTTGCATTATTATTCGTTGTTATACATGTACTTTGAGGGTGTTTTGTGATTATATAGGTGTTGCGCAAAAAGGACTTAATATGGTGATTCGGCTGGTAGCAAGACACAAGGCATGAGAATCAGATTTTAATAAGGAGACTTAACTGGTTTAAATCTTAGCCTGGGCCCACATTCACTTATGAGTAATTGTTAAATATGGGTTTAAACTTTAAACCCATAATCTTTGTTGGACAGCTCATTTGGACGCAGCAAAGAACGGAAAGAAAGAAAAGCCCATGTTTGCTTTTGACGTGAAAGAAAAGGGTTTCAACCTTTGTGATATATATCATTCAACAACACAAACACAAAGGAGCCGTCATATTATTACGAGGAGGACATTCATTCGCAAGGGAATTCTCAGCCAACATTCATATTAGTATATGTTATTATATTTTCGGCGAATGTGCAAAGGACGGTTTTAATTCATTTGGTTTTCTTTTGAGACATAATACAGTACGTAAGAAAACATGCAGAGCAAAACCTATATGATGAGGTCTACAACCGCGATGCGCGGCTAATCTTTTTGTAATCTCTCCCGGTAAAAGATATTTGGTTTGATCATGTTTATGGATTTTATTTTGTTTGTCAAACATTAATTCATATGATTTTAATGCATATCATTTGTTTGATTTTAATGTTTTAATATAATTATTTGGTGAATTATTGTTAGACATATTATTGTGAGTCAACGATTGTGCTGAGCCTAATTAGTATAAGGGTTAAGACGGTCGTGTGGTAAACATAATTTGTACCCATAATTGTTCATTTAACTAATTATAAAATTAGTTGATAGGATTATTGTAAGACATGTTATTGCTAGTCAATGAGTCGTGCCGAGTCCAACTAGTTTAGGGATTAAGACGATTCATGTGGTGAATATAACTTGAGCCCAAAATTGTCCTTTTCAATTAATACAAACTATGTCTAAGTCGTTTGAAGGGAAACATTATTAATAATTCGTAACTTGGTCTTATCAATATATCCTGAGCCGGGAGGGATTGCTTTTTACTCAACTGTTTACAACTCTTGTTTTTATTTGTTTATTTACTTTGCTTATTTGATTTCTAGTTAATTAATAGTTTCATTATTAAGTTTCATTTGCTTATTTACTTTTAGTAGTTTAATTATTAGTTTAATCGGTATATTAGTTATTAAAATTTCAAAACCAAAACTTTTATTGATCAGTGATCACCCCAAAACTTAAATTAAAACCACATACTCCTCGTGGATACGATACCCGCTTACCCTATCTAGTATAAGTCAATTAGGTTTATTTTTTATTGGTACTACGACATCGGTCAAATTTTGACCCATTTTTAATTAGACTATGTTGCAAAGCGGCTTCTTTTGCTTAGAACGAGAAGAAGGTAAAATAATATAATATGAAATATAATAATGTAATAGTTAGGTTAGTACACTTAAATTGATCTTATCCGGCTTGTCACTCGCGCAAGGTGGCCATAGAAAAAAGTTGGAGAACTGTCATAATTATTGGTGGTAGTCATATGATGGGCTTGCCTATCTGATTCGTCACCCGCGCAAGGTGATATTTTAATTGTTAGCATGGGTCAGACGCCAATTTTTATGATGGATAGCATTGCACTTTTAGCTGAGACAATTTTATGTGAAATAACCCAATCCTTGTATTGTTGTAATGAAATTTGGAAGGTTGGTTTAAGTTAGTGCATTGATTAATTAGACTATGTGGTTGATAACTCCATCATATGATATACCAGTAGGCACGAAGCATAGCCGTTCCTATTTAATTAAAATGGACTAAATTAACCGGTTCCCATGTACTGATGTGTCTTAGTATGCACATATAGGATAGATACTCATACATCCGAATGATTGGTCTTTATATCAACCTTAAAAGGAGTGTATTAAGCATTCGGGATGACATGTATAAGAAACGGTCCCAGATGGCTAAAAAGGAGCTTATGTATGTTATAAGCAAAAATGCTTAAAATAAGAAGTAAAATTCATGTGCAAAAACTGAGCAAAAAAGTGAAAATATGTAAGCTAATGTATGATAGCTTATGTGCTCTTAAAAAGTATGCTCCTGTGGTATTAAAAACTCCGGTATTATAAAAGGTATAAGATATTCTCACCTCTTGTTTTGGATCTATGTTTAGATTGATTATAGAGGTGTACTAAGTATGTTGGGCACATGGTTAATTATATGAAACATAAAGTAAATGGAACCAGTGGGAACAGTTATGTTGAGTGTTTAAGAAGGACAAAAATATTGGTAATCATTTTGGATTATTGGTCACATAGGATGGTTATTAGTGTACTATGTTGAATTTGATCTTTTTGATGGAATTTCAATAGTATGATTAAAAATTATGTAATTAATATGCTAAGATATAGTATATTTCTTCCTCGGGACGAGTAAGGGTTAAGTTGGGGAGGTTTGATCGGCGTATTTTAGGGATTAAGCTGCAGAATAGCAATGAACTTTTTTAAATGTATCGACTTGGTACGTGAACTATTTTTTGTTCCACTTAATGTAGTGAACTTTCATGTTTTGTGTCGATTTGCACCGTCAAACTTGTTTTACCGGAACCAACTAAAATATTAAGAGTAAATTACATGGATCGTCCTCATTGTTTGTCTAAAATTGCATCTACAGTCCGTAATAGTTTTTTCGTTCGTTTTTATACGTTTTCGTCCTTTGTTATACGTTTTCGTCCGTTTTTATACAATCTTGCCTGTTTTCTTATGTTTTTCATACATTTTCGTCCGTTTTTATACGTTTCCGCCCGTTTTCATACGTTTTCATCCATTTTTGTACGTGTTTACACATTTTCTCTGTTTCATCCGTTTTTATACGTTTTCATCCATTTTCATATGTTTTTATCCATATTTATCAATTTTCATCCGTTTTTATATGTTTTCGTCCGTTTTTATACGTTTTCTCCCGTTTTCTTACGTTTGCATACGTTTTCATTCGTTTCTGTCCGTTTTTATACGCTTTTGTATGATTTTATGCATTTTTCAACCATTTTTATGAAAATATATAAAAAGGGATGAAAACATAAGAAAACATATAAAAATGGACGAAAATGGATTAAAAAAATGTATGAAAACGTAAGAAAATGTATAAAAATGGACGAAAAAGGGAAAAAAAATGGATGAAAGCGTAAAAAAAATAAAAAATAAAAAATAAAATAAAAAAGTTTATAAAAATTTTCGTAATTTTAACGGAGCAAATTAACGAAAGTTAAGTCTAAGGACTATGGGTGTAATTTGGGACAAACGTGAAGGATGATCCATGCAATTTACTCAAGTGTTAAAGATGCCACATAGGTTTTCTTTCCGGTTTTCAAACTTTTATCCGGTAGCAGGTAAAGGTTGGTGCAAATTGACACGAAACATGAAAGTTCGCTACATTAAGTGGAACAAAAAATAGTTCACGTACGGTGGTGATGCCGTCTCTAGTCTCTGATCGATCGCTAAAAACTAAAACTTCACTTTGTAGGAACTTTTGGTAATGGTGCCAGCTATCTCGGTCACGAATCCGAACTTTTGTGTCTTTCTTCTAAACTTCATCAAAATGAGCCCAAAACTTGCACCATTCCTGCAAAAGTATAATCCTTTACGTTGAAATCAAATAGGAAGGATTTTAAGCCATTAGAGATAACAAGAGGTTGTATAAAATTGTGGGGCAAATGAATTTACCCCTAAAATCGTTGACAAATAGCACCTTATTAAATATCACTACACTTAGGATTTTCTTGTCCTCAAACAAATAGGCTTTTAACTTAGACTTAATACATTTTAGGGCATTTAGCATTGGTATAAAAATAATCCAACGAAAACTCGTTTACAATACACTTTTAACAGCTTCAAGCATGGAAATAAAAAACTAGCATCTCACATATTGTTATATATAATATGCTATAACAATTTAGAAACGAAAAATCACTCAACTTACCATGTCATAATGCATAAATTAACAATAGGCTTGATAAAAAAATCAAACTTTCACGACTTTGGCATGAGGACTTAGAAACTACAATCAAAGAGGTCTTTTGAGGGTTCTAACGTTCAGGTTTAGGGTAAGGAATATAGGGTAAGGGACATAGGAATTTTGAACCGGACGAAAGTTAATTATCTAGCATTGATAAATTACATGGATCGTCCTCATTGTTTGTCCAAAATTGCATCTACAGTCCGTAATAGTTTTTTCGTTCGTTTTTATACGTTTTCGTCCTTTGTTATACGTTTTCGTCCGTTTTTATACAATCTTGCCTGTTTTCTTATGTTTTTCATACATTTTCGTCCGTTTTTATACGTTTCCGCCCGTTTTCATACGTTTTCATCCATTTTTGTACGTGTTTACACATTTTCTCTGTTTCATCCGTTTTTATACGTTTTCATCCATTTTCATATTTTTTTATCCATATTTATCAATTTTCATCCGTTTTTATATGTTTTCGTCCGTTTTTATACGTTTTCTTCCGTTTTCTTACGTTTGCATACGTTTTCATTCATTTTTGTCCGTTTTTATACGCTTTTGTATGATTTTATGCATTTTTCAACCATTTTTATGAAAATGTATAAAAAGGGACGAAAACATAAGAAAACATATAAAAATGGACGAAAATAGATTAAAAAAATGTATGAAAACGTAAGAAAATGTATAAAAACGGACGAAAAAGGGAAAAAACGGATGAAAGCGTAAAAAAATAAAAAATAAAAAAATAAAAATAAAAGTTTATAAAAATTTTCGTAATTTTAACGGAGCAAATTAACGAAAGTTAAGTCTAAGGACTATGGGTGTAATTTGGGACAAACGTGAAGGATGATCCATGCAATTTACTCAAGTGTTAAAGATGCCACATAGGTTTTCTTTCCGGTTTTCAAACTTTTTATCCGGTAGCAGGTAAAGGTTGGTGCAAATTGACACGAAACATGAAAGTTCGCTACATTAAGTGGAACAAAAAATAGTTCACGTACCAAATCGGTACATTTGAAAAAGTTCGTTGCTATTTTGCAGCTTAATCCCCTGGGATTAAGTTGCAGAATAGCAATGAACTTTTTTAAATGTATCGATTTGGTACGTGAACTATTTTTTGTTCCACTTAATGTAGTGAACTTTCATGTTTTGTGTCGATTTGCACCGTCAAACTTGTTTTACCGGAACCAACTAAAATATTAAGAGTAAATTACATGGATCGTCCTCATTGTTTGTCCAAAATTGCATCTACAGTCCGTAATAGTTTTTTCGTTCGTTTTTATACGTTTTCGTCCTTTGTTATACGTTTTCGTCCGTTTTTATACAATCTTGCCTGTTTTCTTATGTTTTTCATACATTTTCGTCCGTTTTTATACGTTTTCGCCCGTTTTCATACGTTTTCATCCATTTTTGTACGTGTTTACACATTTTCTCTGTTTCATCGTTTTTATACGTTTTCATCCATTTTCATATGTTTTTATCCATATTTATCAATTTTCATCTGTTTTTATATGTTTTCGTCCGTTTTTATACGTTTTCTCCCGTTTGCATACGTTTTCATTCGTTTTTGTCCGTTTTTATACGCTTTTGTATGATTTTATGCATTTTTCAACCATTTTTATGAAAATGTATAAAAAGGGACGAAAACATAAGAAAACATATAAAAATGGACGAAAATGGATTAAAAAAGTGTATGAAAAAGTAAGAAAATGTATAAAAACGGACGAAAAAGGGAAAAAAAACGGATGAAAGCTTAAAAAAATAAAAAATAAAAAAATAAAAAAAAAAAGTATAAAAATTTTCGTAATTTTAACGGAGCAAATTAACAAAAGTTAAGTCTAAGGACTATGGGTGTAATTTGGGACAAACGTGAAGGATGATCCATGCAATTTACTCAAGTGTTAAAGATGCCACATAGGTTTTCTTTCCGGTTTTCAAACTTTTTATCCGGTAGCAGGAAAAGTTGGTGCAAATTGACACGAAACATGAAAGTTCGCTACATTAAGTGGAACAAAAAATAGTTCACGTACCAAATCGGTACATTTGAAAAAGTTCGTTGCTATTTTGCAGCTTAATCCCCTTATATTATGATTTCTAAGAACACTAGGTATTGTGCTGTAGGTGATGCTATGGAAAAAAGTTGTGCCACCTCAGCACTTTTTCTTCATTGCACAGTTTTGGCTGCTGCACCAAAACCGCCCTCGATAAACTGACATATGGATGCATTAGGTTTTATGAGTGGCCATATTTTATAGCTGAATCAATCAACGACAAAAATATTCGAGCACGTGATTTTGCAGATGTAATAGAGATCTGAAATGAATGAACATTAGTGTATTTATACGTATAAATAATGCTAGGACAAAGGGGAGTTGAAGAAATATGGACAACGCCTCATCATGATCAGCAAATGCACCAATAAGTGTTAAAATTGCCACCTGCATTTGTTTCATGTTGGTTTTCTCATTTATCTAAAATCCATAGTATTGTCAACCTCATCAATATTTCTGCATTCAGACAAATATTTCAAATTCAGTAGCAACTTTTCTTCGCTTTGAAAAAAAAAAGTCAAATATTATCATGGAGGTCAACCTATAATGTAGTGAAACAAGTGGATGTGGTAAATTCACGTCACAATAGCCTAAAAGGTTTTTGGTCAAACGCGCCAAAATCCTCCTGATGTAATTTTAATGCACCCGCGCGTTGCGCCGGGTTTTTTGCTTCAATTTTTTAGGCTGTTTGTGTTTTGTCACATGTTTGGTGTGACATTCATATAATGATAGTTGGGTCGGGATGTGGTTTATGTAAATGTAAGTGTAGTTTAAGTTTTTTCACATCTTGTAGAGTTGTATTTTGTGTGGCGCAAACATAAAGATAACATTTATTTGTATAACTTAGTCCAAACTAACGTAGCATAACAAGTAAAAGTATATATAAGTTGTGTTGTGGGAAAGGTTTTTTTGCATTGTTTGGGCTATCTAATAAGTTTAGGCTATAATGAAAAAACAACTATATGATCCAATGATATTGGCTGGAGTGCTGGACCACTTACATTTACATAAACTTAAAATGGATGTCCAAGATACCTAAAAATTCAAATCACAAAATTAACCTGAATGAATGACATGTTGTTATAAGTTGTGGTGTGACGTAGTATTATAATTTCAGAATATGATGTACACCGTAACTAATTTAAGTGGAGGAATTTGTTCCCAAGTGGAGGTATTTGATAGGTCAAGTTACGAATCTGGTAAGGATTAATTTACATTCTGTAGATACTTGGAACAAATTCCTCCACTTGGGAAATTACCCAATCTTAAGGAAATTGAATTGAAGCAATTGGAATCTTTGAAGGGTTTCCGTGATGATGATAATACTACGTCTCAAGAAGACGACCTGTTTCCTAGTTTACAAGTCCTATACATAGATTATGGTATAAAGTTGAAATCTATGCTTGGCTACTTTCCAAAACTCAGTCATGGAGATAAAGGGTTGTAATAGTTTAGGTTCACTACCAGCTTATATTCAAAGTATGAGAGACCTCGAGTTCCTTCATATTGACTCATGTGAAAACTTGGCAAAAAGGTATGAAAAAGATATCGATGAAGACTAGCATAAAATTTCACACATTGGTCGTATCATTGTGAAGCCCCCTCTGTAATATTTCTCCTCTTTTACTAATTGCTATATTTATATTTGAATGCAAATACATCATACATATTACTTTTTGAACTGTTATAGTTTGTATTGCAAGCTATTAACAGTATTGTGAAACATGCACAAAAACGTCATAATATTAAAATGCAATGGGCCACAAACTTTTCCGTCTAAGCTCAAAGACTCTGGTAGTGCTTAAGATTTATACAAACAATGATGTTAAATATTATTTGTAAGAACTTATTAAGGAGAAACAAGGTTTTTTCATAAACTAGAAAGGATTTTAGATATACTATTTTGAATGATATGAGAGTCTGATTATATGTTCTCCTATCCCTGTAACGCTTCCTCGTCGGATGATTCCCAAGGTTGTGGAATAGAGACATTGGCAGAGAAGGATTCATCTTCAAAGGTTGCAGGCGGAGAAGATGATGAAGGATCCTCCATGATGGAGGGTGGGTTTAGTTCACTTGATGCGATTCAGAGACATGCTAATGTCAACATCTGTGAGATAGAAGAAATAGAGGAGAATAGCCACTGATTGAGCCAAGATGCAGGGCATGGGTAGATTGTTAATTAAGGTTTATGACATGGTTTTATTATGGTAGTTAATTAAGGTAGTTAATTAAGATCTTGTCTTAAGTATTAGATCTAAGAACATCAAATTGGGATATTAAGGAATGCCAAATCAAGTTTTGTGGAATCTTCATGATTTAACACTTGTGTTGGTCTCCCATATAAACCTTTTTAATTGCATCTGATTGTTTTTTATATACATGCCATGATGTTGCGTATAAGATAACTCACTTGATTTCTGTATGAGGATATAGAAATGGATAGTGCTTGCTTGATGGTTTTAGAAAGTCACGTTTAAATAAAGATTTATGAAATAAGTTAGATTATTGGGCTGGTCACCAAGTCCAAATAGGTGATTGCGATGAAACATTTGAAATTGAAGTATTGTTATGTGTAGGTGAATAACGTGTTCCTGATCCCAAGAAAGAGTTCACATTAATTATGGGTGATGTGTTCTTTTTAACAATATATGCTGGCATACAAAAATTATGCATTGCCTGTGAAGGCGGGGTCTCAAATTGGTCTTATTGTCATTCCATGAGAAATATCCTGAAATGGTGTCTTTATTTCTATATATATTTGAATCGTGGTTATGTACAGAGTATATGGTTTTGATCAATCATGCAGACATGTAGTTCCTGTTATATATTTTAGGGATTAGGTCATAGAATAGCAATGTACTTTTCAAAGTGTCCCATTTTGGTACGTCTACCCTTTTTAAGTTGTAGAATAGCGATATACTTTTCAAAGTGTCCCGTTGGTACGTGTAATTTTTTTAAGTTGTAGAATAGCCATTTACTTTCCATAAGTGTTCCAATTTGGACGTCATTGCACGTACCAAACTGGAACACTTATGAAAAGTACATTGCTATTCTACAACATAAAAAAAGTACACGTACCAAATTGAAGCTATTTTACAACTTAAAATAAAGTACATGTACCAAAATGGGACGCTTTGAAAAGTACATTGCTATTCTACGACTTAATCCCTATGCTTTAAACCTATCATGTTATATGGATTTAGATCAGAAATTTTATGCCTGTGTTTTCGTGTGAGAAGGCAAAGAGTGCGTTTTCAATTTGTAAGAAGCTTCTAGGTAAACTGGAATGGGGAGGGAGGAAAGCAAAGTTTAGCTTAAAAAAATGGATCTTTGAAATCGGGTGTAGCAACCCGAAACGACAAAATCCATCTTTTTAGAAAAGGCAATGTGACAACGTGTACATTCCCTCACAAAAACTTGGGTCGACCATTGTAGGGCAATTGGCCAAATACAGTACCGTTTGATACTCTTAAACCAAAAGTGGTGGTGTCGGCGGCGGAGGTGTGGCGAGGTCAAGAACGATGGTACGGTTGAGGGAGTTGGGTGGTCAAGTTAACGAATCTGGTAAAGATTAATTTCACATTCTGTAGGTACTTGGAAGTTGGAACAAATTCCTCCACTTAAGAAATTACCAATCTTAAGGAAATTGAATTGCAGTTGAAATCTTTGAAGGGTTTCCATGACCAATCCTAGTACGGAGGACAACCTTGTCATGATCATACGAGAAAAAAGGCTTTGTGGTAGTCGTTGGAACTTAGGAAATTACCAATCTTAAGGAAATTGAATTGCAGTTGAAATCTTTGAAGGGTTTCCATGACCAATCCTAGTACGGAGGACAACCTTGTTATGATCATACGAGAAAAAAGGCTTTGTAGTAGTCGTCGGAGGCCAACAAAAATAATTTATAAAAACGGTATGATAAATACGAACCTTAACACAATAGTATCTTGGTAAGTATAGATCTTTCGAGTGTCGTATCGAAGGAGTGGTGAATTGAGGTTCGTCAGTTGAGTTTCGTTTGATGCTCAGTAAAACGGGGTTTGGTTTTAGGAGGATAAACTAATATAACTAAGGGAACTTAAATCTAAGGCAAGGGAAAGGATGATTCAAGCTTAAGGATGATGCAAGCTTAAAAGACTAGATTACTTTTAATGTAAATAATTAATTTTATTTGCGGGGATTCCTAATAACTATATGTCATAACCTGAAATCACAAGCTAAATAATGCATTTGACGATTGAATATCTTAAATGGCTAGACTTCGAGGTCTCAATTGTTAAAACCCAATGATAATAGGAAAGATAGCTTGAAGGTCTCCAAAACTAACCACCTCAAATCATGCATTCTTATCCAATTAAAATCTTAAAGGTCAAAGCTTTATCGAGTCTAACTATCCCAAAACGCAAAAATACTAGTTATCCAATCATATTGTTGTTAAGGAGCAGAATAACAGATAATCATTTTCTAGAGTTTGGTTATCCAAATTTGTGAATGACATTAGTTTCGAATAAGCAAAAAGTTTGCACAGCGTTTTCAAAAACCAATAAGCAGTTTCAATAAGCAATCCCACACATCTTAGTAGTAGACACAACAAACTAGTTCGGATATTCCAACTATTTTTACATCAAATCCCAAAATAGTGGTTTTGTATTAGGTACTAAAATATTATTTTGTAGTTTAAAACGACCCAGAACTAAAAGGCAATAAGCAGTTCTAATAACATGTCACAAACAATGCTGAATTCAATTATAAAAAATGTGTGCATACCTCTTAAGTATAACCCATCAGGCAAAACAACTCCCACTTCGATAAAATGCGGGTGTTCGAGCTGTCGATTTCGACACAAATAATAAACCACCGGAACTTTTCTCATTTCCACCATCTACATACTACACTTTGTCAATCTTTCCACATTCAAAAACCTTATCTGATATAATATATACCAATGTTGCAATAAAGATGCACACTTCATCTTGATTTGATATTGTTCCGATGACTTTTTGCCCCATTAGATAGCAAAAATTTAGTAAGCAAATGACTTTTTTTTAGTAGGTACTAAAATATTATGTAAAATGACAAAAAAAAAAAAAAAAAGAAAAAAACACTTGCCCAATATACACGGTTGCCCAACCACTAATAGTTGCCTAAAAAACATTATGTGCCACATGTCACCCTCCGATGTAAGTTGCCCATTTGGACAAGTTGCCCTGGTCTAAATACGGAAACTCCGAATTCAGGGGCAAATAAGACCGGCACTTGGGCAATCGGGGCATATTAGGAATTATCCCTTTATAATTCAATGCATATACCTTAATATAATATACAATGCTAATAACATTTATAAATGACAATTGGTATGTGCTTAAACACATACCTTTTCTTGGCCAAATTAAGACCAAAAAGACAAAAACCCGACCATAAATGCCAAATATCTATGTTTTTGCGTTTTTACACATGCAGGTAATAAATATGAGAAAAGGACAAAAACCGAGCCACAAATTACCAAAAACGAGCACGAGATGTGGAAATAGCCAAAGGCCGGAGCCGGGAATGCCAAAAACTCAAAAGAAGCTCAAAAGGTCCATTCAAGTCCCTCAAGATTGAAGAAATGACACAAAAGACCCTTGGATTAAGTTTGATCAAGTTTGCACAAGTGGTCCTTGAAGTTTCAAGAGTGGTCAAATATGGTCACTGAAAGAATATTTATGAAGAAATGACAACTCAGGCCCTCCAAGTCTTCAATATATTCAAGAAAAGCCCTTGGAAAATATTATTGAAGTTGGCAGAAAAAGGTCCCTAAGAAATTCAGAAAATACACTTTTGGTCCTTGTGATTTTATAACTTAAATCCTAAAAATCTAACGGGATCAAACTATACTACTAAAACTCCTAAATAATAAACCCATGAACAAATCCAAACCCACTAACCCTTTATAACCAGGCCCATCCCACCAACACCCTCCAGCCCACCTTCTTCTAACCCGGCCCACCACATTTATTACCCCGTTTAAAATTACCGCCCCCCAATTCATACCCCGTACACAGAAAATACTATTCACCCGAGCCCTAATTTCACCACAGCCAAAATTACCCCAATTAACCAATGATTACCCAATCATTGGTGTTCTAGAAGTGTCAGAGAATGTCAGGAAGGAACCAGAAGGCACACATGGACCAATGAGAGCTCACACGCAGGATCAATACATCACCAAAATCCAATCCAAGGGCTATCATTGATTAGAAGTTTCTGGGATTTGATCAAAGGGTTGTGAATGAAGCATAGGAAGCACAAGGAAGCATCTATGGAGAGGCTAGAAGCATCACCGAATGGCTATAAGTACCCTTGTTCTCTTCCTCATTGGATCATCTAGTTTTCATTGTATTGTTAAGGTTTTATTGTTTAGCTTTCTTTAATTTTGTAAACTGTCTTTTGTACTGAAGCTTTAAGAATTTAATAAAATTTCATTTTGCTTTAAAACTTTGTCTTGCTTACTGCTTATTAGTTACTTATTTTAGCTTATTTACTCTTTCCTGCTTCTAAACCTATTTAGCTTATTTAAATTCTACCATTTAAACTAGTTTAGTAGTTGTTTACTGCTTTCATATATATTTTAAAAAATAAATAAATAAATAAATAAATAAATAAGAATAAGCAATAGCTTATTTGGAGGCTAGGAGTGATAAGTTGAGCAGCAACCCAGGAAGTGCTCAGCCTATCCAAAGATAGGCTGCTTGGAAAGCCCTCCATCTAGTCGGGGGTGTAAATTAGTAAGTTCCTCTTTTAGCATATTTCTCTCATTAAGCCATAAACTGCTAGTCTGCTATTAAGTTCCCCTGCTACTCAGTCATAAGCCCTAGTTCATAAGCACTTATCTAGCAATCCAGTGGAACTTTTGGTGAGATTTTTGGGGCAAAAGTTAGTCAAGCTAGCACTCTTTAAGATTCTGCTTTTGGTTTCTTCAATACAGCTTATTTTGACTGCTTATCTGTACCATTTTGTCTGTCCCATTTCTGTGTGATCATTAAGCTGTTTGAGTGCTTATTAGCTTATTTATTGTGCTTTTCTGTGATTTCTCTGTTCCATTGTGCTTAATAAAGTGTTTTTAAGGTTCTGTAAAAGATTGGTGCTCATTAGTGCTTAATTGCTTATTTAGGGCTTATTACCTAACTGCTTATTGTGTACAAAAGTGCTTATTAGGGTTTCAAATTAAGAAATTTTATTTTTCCTAGGTTTTTGATAATATTTTATATTTTCCTGAAAATTTTTATAATTTTCCTAAGTGATTAGTATTTATTTTAATTAAAACTAGTTTTAAAGCATTTTTAAATACTTTTTTAATTAATAATAATTCATAAATAAAAAAATCCAAAAATATTTTTCAGTTTTAAAATTAGTTTTAGGATATTTTAGAATTTTAAAAATTAAATTTTATTTTTTTAGCTTTATTTTATATTAAATAGTATTTTAGTATAATTTAAATAATTAAAAATAGTTTTTAATTAATAATAATTAAATAAAAAGTCAAAATAATATTTTTCTTTTTTCTAAAATTTTCTTTTGTCATTTAGAATGTAGAAAAATCATTTTCACACCCGTAGGATTGGTAATACTTTAAATTCACTTTTTATTTTGCGCGTTGACGTTTATTTTACGTTTTAATTACGTGTTAGGTTAACGTGCTTTCTTATTTGTGCATTTTTATTTTCTCGTAGTGTAATTTAGCTTAGGGTTCCCCATAAACCCCTCACATTCACTTCACGACTCACGATCACGAACCAACGAGCTCCATTTAAGCCTTCGTTAGGAAATACGACCCGGGGATACATATTTACCGGTGCTATCCTCGGAAGATATACTACTATATATAATATATATATATATATATATATATCGTGTGTATCAACAATATATTAGTTGTTTTGTAAAAGAAAAGTATAAAGTATGCGGGGTAATTAAAATTTATAAAGTTACTAAGAGTATGAAAATTGATAAGTTTACTTAAGTCAATATAATTTATTTAAAATGTAACACCTAAAGTTTTATTAATCACACTCTCCTTTTTATTTAGTTTATGTTTTTATGAAATTAACACATATGGTTTTATATATGTTTATTTCGCTGGATTAAATTTAGATGAGTTTGATTGAATTGAAGCCAATTTTATCTTTCATTAGCCAATTAAAATGTAGATTTGAAAATTGAACTATCACATTAGCGAATATAAGAATTGGGTTTCCTATTTTAAATCTTTACTTATTATTTCACATATTCATAAAATATATATATATATATATATATATATATATATATATATATATATATATATATATATATATATATATATATATATATATATATATATATATATATATATATATAAAGCATGAATATTTTCAGATTTTATAAAAATATTCAAATATCAACCATAATTTGGTATTCGTAATACTTATATTATAATACATGTAATGGTGTTACATTTATATTAACATTACAGTAATGACTTTAATAATTCAAAAGGTTGTATTACATATTAACTAACTACTATCTCTTATCTTTATCAATTAATGGTGTTTCATTACATAGATAATTTATTTATTTTTTGCTATAAATACCCAAATAATCACACAGTTATCTTTCATCTCAAAAAATATAAATATTATATCTTGCGAAGTATACTTGGTAAAGAAATGGAGAAACTTTCGTTCAAAATTTTCATCTTGGCTGCACTTTTGGTCTTTTCTTTTGGTTAGTCATCTCAATCTAGTTAGCAGTTGTCAAGTCTTTGTAAGGAAATATTCTAAAGAAGTCACATTCTATGTCTGCATATGCCTGATTATAAATATTAGTCTCGAATTAAAGCTGCTAGCTGTTTCTATCAGATAATAATTACCTTTTTTTTCCCATAGTATTATATATAATGTACTATATATACCTACTACTCCTACTACTTAGTACAGTATATATATTAATATATACTATATAACTAGGTATATATATATTACTCATAGTATACTATACTATTATACTATATATATATAGGCTATATAACTATAATAGTACTACCTATATAATGATACTGCGTATATATATCTACTATATACCCATATCAAATATATAATATTCGATACACATCTACATGTAACTACGATTGAGGGGATGACTACACCAAAAGAAAAGACCCAAAAGTGCAGTCCAAGATGAAAATTTTGACGAAAGTTATCTCCATTTCTTTACCAGAGTCATACTTTCGCAAATATAATTATTATATGATTGCTTTTGGAGAATGAAAGGATAACCTGTGTGATAGTATTTGGGGCTATTACTATAGCAAAAATATAATAAATTATCTATCTTAGATGAACACCATTAATTGATAAAGATGAAGAGAAGTAGGTTAGTTACATATGTATACAACCTTTGGATTATTAAAGTCATTACTGTAATGTTAATACACACTGTAACACCATTACATGTATTATAATAAGGTATTACGTAACTACCAAATTATGGTTGATAATTTGAATACTTTTTATAAAACTGAAGAATATTCATGCTTTTATATTTTTTTTTATTATTTTTTTATGAATATGTGAAATAATAAGTAAAGATGTTAAAATAGAAACCCAATTCTTATATCGGCTAACGATCTATTGGTGATCTAGTATCAATTGTTTTATAATCTTAACCTCTTTTTTCGAAATTGCGCTGATCTGATCGAAAGATAAAGAGAACTTGAGCCTTTCAATTAATGTCCCAACTCGCCTAAAACTGTCCGATTTCTTAAGTAGTTTATTGGTCGTCTACGCCGTTAGAAGGTCTAATGAAGTAACCCTAGGAAGCATAATAGCCTAAGATAATGCGATTAGTGTGGTTACAATTTGTGTCGGTTGTCAAATAATCCACCTAACACATAATAACAATAGGAGCGAAAGGTGTGATTAAATAAAAATTAAACCTATCCCTAAGACCAGGCCAGATCCATAACTGACCTTATTGAACGCATTAATAACGAANAAAAGTATTATTATCTTGATAGAAATAGCTACATTTATGAGACTAATATTTATAATCAGGCATATGCAGACATAGAATGTGACTTCTTTAGAATATTTCCTTACAGACTTGACAACTTCAATTTGTAAATGATAATTGATTATTTTACCTTTGGGATATATGCATCGTAAATACTCTTTGTCTTGGATTTGATATTCACAGAATCGGAACTCAGAGTTGTCGAAGGAAGGGCATCAATTGCAAGCAACCCAAGTGGTGCAATATTAGCCGAGTGTACCAAAGATAGCGATTGTGGTTGCAGTCAATGGTGGGAACACCCATATTGCCTAAATGGTGTTTGTATTTGTTCGCTAAAATAGATATCATTAATGTGAAATTCAACTAAATCAATATTATTAAAATTCCAAATACTTTTCATTAATATCCACTTGTTTGTTTATGTTTTTGGCTAACACTTGACACACATCTATTTGATTTTCTTATGCCAATGTATTTTAACAACTAAAATATGGGCCGCGTGTTGCAGCGATGTCGAAAAAACTTACATTTTCGAATGAATGGTTTATAAGGAACGAACATGAACATAAGTTCATTAGTTGTATTTGGAAGGCATTTATATACTTTTTTTCTTGTATTGAATATGGACATAAATTCATTAGTTGTATATATGGATCTCTTTGGCACATGCAGATTTATTTATACACAATATTCTTTCATTTGTAAACTTTTCATAAAACTTCTAGGTGTTTGATATGTATGTATGTAAGTAAAGTATGTAATCTACACAATCTACACACACAAAAAAACACATATTCAAATTTGGGAAAATCCCGCAACACAAAGAACAAACTCTCTAGATCTGTAGAATAATTGATTTAAAATATTTTCAATAACCCTCAAAGGCTATACAACATTTACTTAAGGGTTAATTTCATATAAACCAAATTTAACCTTATAGATGTCATATTTACCTAACAAAAAATCATAATAACATATATTTCTAAGGGAATATATTACTACCTCCGTCCCATAATAATTGTCCACTTTGACTTTTTTGAGTCTTCTTGTTCAATTTTGACCATAAATATTTTTATTTGTGTAATATAATACTTGATGAAAAATACATGAATGGATTGGGTTTTAAATGTATTTTTTATTAGTATAATTTTCATCACGTGTTATATAACACAAATAAAATTATTAATGGTCAAAGTTGAATAAGAAAGACTTAAAAAAATCAAAGTGGACAATTATTATGAGACGGAGGGAGTAGCTACAATCCATTGTAGCCAATTCCTTACAATTTGTGCTACAAATTGTGGGTGGGTCCATGAGTACTTATGTGGGTCCCTGACTTTTTTCTGTGGTCCCTGATTCATTTTCTTATATATTTTGATGGGGTATTTTAGCAAATTGGCTACAATAATTGTAGCCCAGCTATCCCCTATTTCTAATTTAAACATTATATTTGACATATTTACCCAATTTATTGTTAAGTTAATTAAAACTCAATTTTATTATTAAATACCCATTATACCCTTAATAAAAACACAAATCTTCATAAACAATTACAACCCAAACCGGTTAACGAACTAAAATAATAACACAAACAACCCATGGCTAACTTCATTAGGACTACTGCAACTATTATTTTGTTAAGAAAAATAACTCTAGTAAACAGAAAGAACCTAGAAATACAAGAACAAATAAATAAACATCATGCCATGGCAACATGAGTGCCAAAAGCCTATGAAATGCCCATAACGCAAGCACGCAAATACATCAAGCATTAACTTCCGTGGGTAGTGTTGCCATCTAACTTGTAGATAAACAATGATTTCGTTTTTAAGCTTAGTTTGGGGACTTGTGAAAAATCAAGGACGAAGAATTTTATCCGTATAGTCACTTCTTCATGAGTCGTGTTTCTTGCTCTGTGACCCTAAAAGTTATTGAAAAATAATGAAAGTCAACATACCATTACAAGAATAAAGTGGAAAAGTATAAAAATAGTAGTATAAGAAATAAATTGGAAAACGGGGCATTTTCGGGAATAAATGATTTCTTAATCTCTTTTGAACGTTTTGCTACTTTACAAAGTTTGTAAAAAAAAGTTTTGAAATTATTTATCTCAAAAGCGTGAAGTGATGACATTGCGTGAGGACACGACAATACCTTAGTCTGGGGGATTTTGGTATGTGCTTAATCACATACCTTTTATTTACCAAATTATGACCAAAACAACCAAAAACTAGCCATAAATGCCAAAGATATTGTGTTTTTGAGTTTATGATCGTGCAAGAACGGATATTTCAATTATGGAAAAAAATCAAAGCTAAAAAGACAAAAACGAGCACGAGATTTGAAAAAGTGTCAAAAGCCGAAGTCGGGGAAGCAAATGGTCAAAGTTAAGCTCAAAATGTCAAATCAATCCTTCATAATTCAAGAAATGACTAGAATAGTCCTTGTTTGAAAGTTTGAAGAAATTGGCAAAAGTGATCCTTCAAGATTCAGAAATTGTCATGATTAGTCCTTGTGAGATATCTTTGAAGAAATGACATCACAAGTCCTCAAAGAATCAAAGAAAGACAACAATAGCCCTTGGATCATATTAGTTACGATTGGCAGTTTTTACCCTTGAAGTTATAGGAATTGCAACATTGGTCCTTGTATTATTTTTCCTAAAACTATAACACTAAACCGGACCCTTAATATCCTAACCCCAAAACTAAAACAAAACCCAAGCCCAACTTACAAAAGCCCAAACCCATCCCTTTTATAACCGTTGTTTCACTCAACCCGACCCACACCAATCATTTATTACCCTTTGAATTACCCGCCCCCCAATTTGTATTGTTCATATGAGCCCTAATTAACCCAGCCAAAAAATTACCACAATTAAGGGCAAATTGGTACTTGACGCTTGCTTCTAGAAGTACTGACATGTCAGGAGGGACATGTCAGCAATCCGTGTGACTTCAAGGCCTCTGATTTGTGGATTGTAGCTGGCACGCAATCCAAGGGTGAGCAAATGATTGGGATTATGATGAATTGATCCAAGGGCAAAGGAGAGACGATCTAGGAGCTTCCAAAGATCCAAAAAAAACCTAATTGAGACCTCTCCTCATCTATTAATACCCCCTTTGTTCACAAGCTCATGGTGTAGATTTTAGAGTAAAATTATGCTGCTAAATTAGTTTTCTAGTTTAAGTAATTTGTAATCTCAGCTTTCCTTTTGTAACTTTCAAGTTTGATTAATGAAATTTAGTTTACTTCTTTTATAATTCGTATCTCTTTATTTACTTAAAATCTCATTTAGCTTAATACTAGTTTCATAAGCTTTCTTACAGTTTCAGTAGCTTCCATTAAACACTTTTAGCTTATCTAAACTTTTTATATTTCATTATTGTTCATCTTATTTCAAAAATCACAAAAACTAAAATCAGAAAATATTTAAAAATCCAAAAATATGTTTTAAATTCCTAAAACTAAGCTTCAATAAGCTTCTTTCCAGTAGATATAAGCTCATACTAGCTGATATAGCTTTTGTGAGTTAATTTAGTAGCTAAAATAGATCGTATCTCCGATTTCTCAAAAAGTCAACACAAGTCAAAGATCTTATTCATTAAGCACTTGAGCTTAATCCTTTGAAGATGAAGACCCCTAGGACTTATAGATCTTATTTCTGAGCTTATTTTGAAGTGATATAAGCCCTTGTTCAGCTAGGACCAGTAGTGAGTTCTATTTTCCATTTTTAAGCTTTAATTTACATTT
>LBNU01030819.1:60454-73122 GCA_014162995.1 Artemisia annua | reverse complement strand
TTTTTTTTTGGTAACCATGATTTCCGACCTTTTAGCCGACTAGTCCACATGAATCCACATGAATCCACAAACAACCACACAAGCTCCTTTGGCCCAACAGGGGTATGGTTTCACACTTTCACTCCTCAGTTTCAATGGCTCAGTCCAGGTATGCAGGCCCCACCTTTAGTTCCTTTTTATTTTACGCAGCCTCCTCCTAGCCCATTTTTTTGTTTAGCCCAACCGCAGCCTGTTCACGCCCAACTACCAGCTTATACGGCCTAACCTCAGTTGGCTCAGGACGATGTTGAACAGGCCCAACTCGCAAGTCCACAAGGGGGTTCTGCGTATATGCCGAATACGTTTCAGTCTCAAGCAACCATGCTTCCGCAAGCATTTCAGACTATGACTCCTCAAGATCCCTTTTGGAACATGGACACCGGAGCATCTTCTCACTTGACGGACAATACAAGTATACTCACTTCCTTTAGTAATTCGAGCATTTATCCATCTGTATTTGCTGGCAATGGTAACTCTATTCCTGTCACTCATACCGGACATAGCTTCTTGCATACATCTCATAAGCCTCTTCATCTGAATCATATTCTTGTCACGCCTCACATAATTAAGAATTTAATTTATGTTCGTAAATTTACCCGTAATAATGATGTTTCTGTTGAATTTGATGCTTATGGTTTTTCTGTAAAGGATTACTAAACCAAAAAGCTTCTTCTTCGTTGTTATAGTACAAGCGACCTTTGCCTGGTCACTCAGCAACTTCCGTTTCCAACTCCAATTGTTATGCTTTCCTTTAGTTCCACTACATGGCACAGATGCCTCGGTCATCCCGGAGAAGATGTGCTTCGTCGTTTAGAGTCAAGTAATTTAATTTCATCTAATAAATCAAAGTTGTCCACTTTTGTGTCATGTGTGTCAATTAGGTAAACATGTTAAGGTTTCGTTATATAGTTCTGAGTCTTCTGTTGAGTCTTCGTTTGAAATTATTCACTCGGATTTATGGACATCACCAATTCTTAGTGAAAGTGGAATTAGATATTATGCTATTTTCTTAGATTACTTTTCGCACTTTGTTTGGGTCTACCCTTTGCATAAAAAATCTGATTTGTTTGGTATTTTTGTTGCTTTCCCTGCTTATGTCAATAAACAATTTAATGTGGACATCAAAGCTTTGCAGTGTGACCATGGGGGTGAATATGACAACATCTGTTTCCATGACCTTTTTCACCAAAATGGCATACAATTCCGGTTTTCTAGCCCTCGTACTTCACAATAAATGGCAAATCCGAACGTATGCTTTGCACCATTAATAACCTTATCTGTATATCTTTTTCAAGCTCACACACCTCCATCTTATTGGGTGGAAGTTGTTAATATGACCGCTTACCTTTTAAATATATTACCTTCAACCGTCATTAATAATGAAATACCATTCACCAAACTCTATAACCAAACCCCCATTTATGTGTCTTTGGATGTCTTTGCTATCCTCACGTTGATGTTGCACATAAGCTAGAACCACGTTCCACACCTTCTTACCCTGCCAATCATCGTGGTTATCGGTCTCTCGACTTATCCTTGAATAAAATAATTATTTTGAGACATGTGGGGTTTGATGAAGACGTGTTTCCATTTGGGACTGTCACGTCTATACTAAACCAACCTATGTTTTCCTTTTACCACCTATACAGCCTACTACCACTATTCCCACCACTAACCAAATTGTTCACTCCGTAGATGACCCAAACAACCCACTTGCGATACATCCTAGAACTCCTTCACCCAGCCCACCATAGCCCGATTCACCTCTACTACAACCCGATACCCATCTACCAGTCCCACCTTCGGCAAATGCCCCATTGGTTGCCATCATTACTTCAATGCCCACAAATAATCCCTCACAAACCGTGTCTACGCATCCATTGTCACTCGCGCTAAAGCTGGCATTTTTAAACCGCTCGAACGTATGAATTGTCATGTTACCACTACTTCTCCGCTTCCTCACTCTCTTGTCCATGCTCTTCGTGACCCTAATTAGAAAGAAGCTATATTAGATGAATATAATGCTTTGATCACTAACGGAACGTGGGTTCTTGTACCCCGTCCAACTAACATTAATGTTGTTCGCTCTATGTGGCTTTTCAAACATAAATTTCAAGAAGATGGCTCATTAAGTAGGTATAAGACTCGTCATGTTGCCAACAGACGCAGTCAACAACAGGGTATTGATTGTGATGAGACATTTAGTCCGGTGGTTAAATCAGCTACCGTTCATACTGGTTTGAGTCTTGCAGTTTCTCGTAGCTGGCCTATTCATCAGTTTGACGCAAAGAATGCTTTTCTTGCGGTTTATATTCATCAGCATCCTGGGTTTGTGGATCCTCAAAGACCTGATTATGTGTGTCACCTGCAGCGTTCTTTATATGGGCTTAAGCAAGCCCCGCGTGCTTGGTTTCAGTGCTTTGCTAGTTATGCTACTCGAGTTGGTTTTTAGCAAAGTAAAACTGACTCTTCTTTATTCATATTTCATCATGGTTAAGACATTGCTTACTTGCCGCTTTATGTGGATGATATCATGCTTACAGCTTCGTCTTTAGCTTTCTTACAACGGGTTATTGCTTCGTTACATGGTGAGTTTGCTATGACGAACCTTGGTATGTTGAACTATTTTCTTGGCATTTTTGCTCAGCGGTCATCTGCAGGTTTATTTTTATCCCAGTCTACTTATGTTGAGGAAATTCTTGAGCATGCATAAATGCAGAAGTGTAATCCAAACAGGACTCCTGTGGATACAAAGTCCAAATTAGGAGCTGATGGTGATCCTGTCAGTAATCCTACGTTATTTCAGAGCTTAGCTGGTGTGCTTTAGTATCTCACATTTACCCGCCCTGACATTTCTTACGCAGTTCAGCAGGTTTATCTTGACATGCATGATCCACGGGAACCACATTTGGCCGTTTTAAATCGTATTTTACGTTATGTGCACGGTACTATTGAGCATGGCCTCCAGCTTCATGTATCATCTATATCTCAGCTTATTGCTTATACTGATGCTGACTGGGCTGGTTGCCCGGTTACTCGTCGCTCTACCTCGAGTTATTGTGTTTTTCTTGGTGACAACTTATTGCCATGGTCTGCAAAGCGGCAGGTTACCTTCTCGCTCTAGTGCTGAAGCTGAATATAGAGGTGTTGCTAATGTGGTTGCTGAGACTGCTTGGGTGCGTAATCTTTTACGTGAGCTTTAAGCTCCTTTGTTTACCGCCACATTGGTTTATTGTGATAATGTTAGTGTCGTTTGTTTGTCCACTAACCCAGTTCAACATCAGTGTACTAAGCATATTGAGATTGTTATACATTTTGTTCGTGATTTTGTGTCTTCTGGACAAGTTCGTGTTCTTCATGTTTCATCGCGGTTTTAGTATGCTGATATCTTTACCAAAGGCCTTCCAAGTGCTTTATTTCTCGAGTTTCGCTCCAGTTTGAATGTTCGACGGCCTCCCGCTCCAACTGCGGGGGTGTATTAGCAGATGCTTATTTAATGGGTTAAGCCCACATTAATGATTAGTTTACTTTAGGCTTTAGCTGTTTGCTTACTTTCTAAGACAATGTTCTATATTTATACTTTTGGATTAACGATAATTGAGCTGATGGGAAATTAACCTAATTCTAATATTCCTTCCTTGTTTGTTTTTAATAGGCATACATCAAAATCTTTTTAAAAAATTTGTAGATTAAAAATAAACTTTGTTCATGTAATATGGGAATTTACGTTCTTCTATCAACTTGTTTTCTTTTCTAATTCTGATCTTAATTTAGAAAATAACAAAAATATTTATTTCTTCTAATGTTTCTTGCTTTTCTTTCATGTTTCTTTCCTTTCTCTCTAATTTCTAAATCTTAGAAACAACAAAATAAAAACGCTGCTCAAATATATCGTTGCTTTTGAATACTATTTCTCGCTCGCTGTCTGGTATATTTATCAACAATTTTTTAATCATAGTTTTTTTGTTTTTTTGTTTTTTTTTTGTTTTTTGTTTTTTTTTTGTTTTTTTTTTTGTTTTTTTTTTCAAAAAGAAGGGTGGAAGATGTCGATGCTGTCGGTCAACACCCTACCTATGTTTTGCTTTTATTGCTCCACTATGAAAATTTGCCTCTGCTTGCTGTTGAACTATTTAAAAATTTAGTATAGCATTAATGTTTATTTTCAACTCTAGTCCAAGCTTTCATGATGATATGTTAGGTTAGTCAGCCCAAGTCCATTTGTGCGCTTAGGGCACGTTAGGTTTCCTTTTGTCTCATTTAATCTCTATATAATGTGGCTCGATAATATATCATAATCTACGGGGTTTCCATCTTTAAACAGTAATGACTATTAACTTATCATCGTTTTTATTCTAATGAATCTATTAAAGCTTGTCATTAGTGAAGTGAACGTGAACTTTTATGTTGTTTCATATAGCCATTTCATAGGATCAACAAAGAAGCCTAACATTTTTGTTCAATGTTTTGTTTTCCTTTCAACTTATTAAGCAACCAATGTAAGGTTTCTGATTTTCACACTACATAAATCAATTGTGAGTTTAAGGCTTCAAAAAAACCTTGTTTCCAATGTTTCTAACTTAAATAAACAAGAGTATAGACATGTACATAAAATATGTGCTTTAAACATGTATTCCAAGTATGCATTAGACCTTTATGAACAAAGAAAACATTGAAAAAGGATACACACATTTGCAAAAAAACTACTTTTATACGGTTCATGTACCTTAACATTTCCACATGTCGGAATGATCTTATTTTATGTCATGAGGGAGCCTCTAAAACTAGTGACACCAAAATAGCATCTCTGAGGCTGAAATTCAATGCCTGCAAAGAACTTGATGGTGAAAAGGTTACATAAACTTACACCAGGCTCAAGATCTTGTTGAATGACTTAAAGAACAAGGGGTTGAAATTTCTCAAGCTCAGGTGAATGCCACTTTTGTAAACAACTTGTTCAGAAAATAGATGAATATGAATCAGATTCAGTGGGCCAATAATGCTATATTTGTTATAATATATTTTTGACAAATATATGCTAGACATGTGAATCCCTTTCTTTGATTTACATGTTGTAGTTTTATTGAAGATTTGAAGTCATTCCTAATAATCCATATATTACATTTGTCTTTTATGTGTTATCGTTGTGTATGTAATTTTTGTATTCAAGTTTTAAATTTGTATTTGCCGACTTTATCTATAACAAACACTAACGGGCAGTTACCCGATCGATGGTGAGTTAGTTGGTAAGTAGGGTGTTGATAACTAAGAGTGGAACGTTAACACTTTAAGTCAATCAGTATTTTAATTCTACAAGTTAGTCTAATTAAACCTAATTCTAACGCAGAAAAAGGGTTTTCAACCTTAGAGACTGGCACGACGTTTAGATTTAATAAAAACTGTAAATGTAACGATACAAAGAACACACACAAGCAAAAAAAAAAAAAAAAAAAAAAATATAAAGAAGAGGTCAAGCCGATAGTAAGGAAAACGTATTAGCCATTGTTTAGTCATATAAGATGTTTGATTAGTCTAAGACTTGTAGCTACGGTACTCACAACCTGGCGTGGTCTGTCCTAAATCTAGGCATCCCTAGACTCTAGATTTTCGTATTAAGTATTTTTCAACAGATCTAATCCTGTCACGATTAGTCGAAATTCGCATAAAGCTACTTAATGATTATCAATTTATCATTTATCCCTTCTAGCTAGGACTTACATTAACATATTAACAAATATGAATGAAGTAATAAACTTAATCAAAACACATGCCTAAGCTGCCTATTGAATTAGAACAAATAAAAAACATCAAATAATCATTAAACATGGCTAATACCTACAGGTATTAGCCCATAATCTTAGTCATAATACAAGATAATATATTCAGAAAGATTAAAGTATAATTCAAAAGAGAAAAATATGTTAACCGAATGATTAAAGTGTACTAAAACGAATTAAGTGAATTCTCCTATGTAATTATGCACTAGCAGGACCTTCTTGGTCTTCTTTATATCTCTAGTCTCGTACTTGGTGGTTATGTGCCCTCTAAAAACCGGACTTAGGGTTTTCTATTTATACTTTTCGAATACGGTCGACATGGCGTATCGGATTAGTCCGATACGGCGTATTAAGGTAAATTTGCGTGGGGTCCAAGATTATTATATTCTAGAATATTCGTACATCGCCATAGTGACATGGCGTATCATAGGAATGAACACGATGTATCATATCTTCAATATCTTAGAAATCTGGTGAAGTCTTTGAAATGGAAACGACGTATCTTGATAAGGTCATACGGCGTATCTGGACTAAAACAAGCTCGTTCTTCTTGTTGACTAAAGTTTCATATACGGCGTATCAAGTAATTGGATACGGCGTATTCTTCAAAGTCAGACAATGGTCTTCATAATCATCTAAGTCTTGGTATACGACGTATCTATCTAGAATGATACAGTGTATTCTTGTCTATTTTGTGGACTTTCTCGAACTTGATCCATTTTGCATTAAAACACATCCATAATAGCTAACTTTCACCAATTGCTTGTAAATAAATAAAATAGAAACATTTATGGTAGGGATGAGCATTTTGACCTGAATCTCAGTACTGAACCGGAACCGCACCGATACCGTTCCGAAATGGTACCGACTCCTAATACACGGTATGGTATCAGTACCATGAATTGAGGCAAAAAAAATCCGGTACCACTAATACGGTACCGGTACCAAAGCGGGAAGTAGCCAAAAAATCCCAAAATTTGAGTAGTCATGTTTTTTAATTAAATAACTTATCCAAACACCCATTTCGCCCGTTTAATGTCAAACAATAGTCATGTAAAACATATGAAAAGAAACCAAATATTCAAAAAACTTATTGTGGAAATCATATATCCTTTATAAACCCTCCCGAAAATTAAACCCGAACCTTTTTAAAAGTTTTGCAATGTTTGTATGTTACGACTATGTTGGTGATGTATTTATTTGAGTGTTGGTTGCGTTTTGTGCCATGGCGTTGTTTGAAATCACTTGAAAATGCTTGTTTTTTCCTATTTTTTGTTGTATTTTCTTGGAATCCTTTTTGGTTTAACCAAAAACGGGAAGAACCGTATAGGTACCGATTTTCCGGTACCAGGTACCGGTACTGGTTCTAGTACCGAATCCCGTTTGTTCCCGATCCGGAGCCCGGGGCAAATCCGCCCTACGGTACCGGTACCCACTTTCATGCTCGGGAAAAAATCGGTATCACCAATTCGGTACGGGTTCGGTACCATTCTGGTATGCTCATCCCTAATTTAAGGGATTATGTATCGATTCTTATATAAAATAATATAAAACAAACAATATCAATAGTATAAATGATGCTAATAATATGACCTTATTTGATGTTATCAACATCGAATGTACATATTTTACGTGTGTTTTTCAAGACACGAACACAGTTTAAGTCAAAAGAATTAAGAAAAACCAAGATACATGACTTATTTACTTTCTAACAAACCAACGGTTTAAATAAACGGATAAATGAAAAAAGGTTTTCATGTTTAGGTTATTCAGGAAAGGTGGTTTTTGATTCACACGAACAAAAACCTAACGGAGGTATCATCGAGGCCTTTTTCCACCCTTTCTCCCACCCGAAGTATGTACATAGTATGTCTAAAACATTAAACCTCTTGCGAGAAGGTTAATGTTTAAATAACTTAGCAAAATGATATTTATTCCTACTTTGTATTCCTAATTATCTTCCTACTTACAGGATTTTGACATGTGGCAAAACTGACGGTTTAGATGAAGAGAGATAATGAGTGGAATACATTTGTATTATTTTTGTGTGTGTAGGAGGATAGATAGGAATGTGAAGTATGAAGATATAGCAAAACTCAGTAACTTAATGCAAGGCCGTTTAATGGTGATTTAAACCAATGGGCTAAATCTTTGAAATAAGAAACAATATATTTACAAAGATATGAAATAAACGTTCTATATGATGCAATATTGTAATCTACTGATTCTTATAAAAAATAAAAACAAGGCACAACAGTTTCAGTAATTCAAATGAAAATGAAATATACACGAAACATTCAACCCTTTTTTCTCCTCTCTTTGGCGACTAACAACGACTACTAGGGCTGTAAACGAACTGAACGTTCAATGAATATTTTATGAACCGTTCGGTAAAAAGTTCGTTTAAGTTTGTTTATATTCGTTTATTTATTAAATGAAAGAACATGAACAATATTTTATGTTCGTTTAGTTAAATGAACGAAAATAAACAAAAGTCGCATCCGTTATTTTATGTTCGTGAATGTCCGATTATGCATTCGTTAACGTTTGTTTATATTCATTTATTTATTTATGTTCGTATATCATATATTTTAATTGTATAAATTTAAAATTAGCTTATTCAAACAAAACAACACTTATAAAACAATATAGTGAGCATAAATTAATAAATTTTATGTTTGTTTGTCTATGTTTATTTATGTTCGATCGTTTATGTTCGTTTAGCGTTCGTTTAGTGTCTTAATGAACGAACATAAACGAACATGAACAACTCATTTTTTTTAATAAACGAACATGAACAAGAAAATTCGCCCGTTTAAGCATTCATGTCAGTTTATTTGTCTGGTTAAAGTTTAACAAACGAACATTAACAAGGCTCTATTCGTGTTCTTCCGGTTCATTTATAGCCCTAACTACTACACTCAACAAATCGTTTTCTCTTTTTTCTTCAAATCAATCCCAGACTCTAAACTACTCTTTTGATTCTATCGTGTGGTTATCAACCCTAGAGTATATAACTATTCACTTGCCTCCTTAAGGAACGTTTTAGGGTTTCACTATTAGGTTTTAGGGATAGGGTTCATTGGTTTTTCTTTGTCGCTAAACATTATTTAAGACTTATTGCTTTATCATTCTGATTTACTAGTGGTGTTGGTGCGATCATAGCTTACTGTTTCAAAACCATAAGTTTTTAGGGTTTTGTTTTTCGTCATGGGGGTTTTGATGTGCTAGTGTTCTTGGACGAATGTAATAATATGGAGTGGGGGTTTTTTGAGTCCGGGTGGGAGGGGTGTCAAACAAAAAAAAAAGAGGAAATGCTGTAACTACTGCTGCGAGCAAAGGGAATAGTAATAATGGTACTACTACAAGCATTGGGGATAAGTTTAGTTCGACTACTGATCATAAGTCCCAGGATGACTCATCGAGGTTTCTCCTACCATGGAAACCAGTGTGGGGAAACGAACTGTGGAGCCTGATCATGTTACGCGGAAATTAAATTCTAGATCTTTTGGTAGTCAGAATTACTCAGAATGATGCGAATTTGGCTGCTAAGATCCGTGATATCGAAAGCCTGATGCTAGAGGGAAAGCTAGTGTTAGTGGGAGATGATGGAAAACCATTAAAGTTTGAGTGGTTCTGGTATTGACAAGGTCACACGTGAAATTTTTGAAAGCTTCGATGCTACCAGGATACATGTAAACTCCCAATCTGATACTAGTGGATTTGTTTTGGTGAAATGAAAAGGTTACGAATGTCGTGGTTGAACCGGCTGTACAAACAACTCCTATATCGTTTGCTAGTGTGGTTAATCATGAATCAATTAATTGTAAGGTTAATTTTAGATCTTTTGATTTAGGCAAACCTACTAACGACATGACTGAAATTCAAATTCCTTTGTCCTATGTTTTGGAAGTTCATTCGCGATTTGAACTCATCTTGTATGGTTACTTTGTGGGCAAGAGAATTGCATTTTCGGTTGTTGAGCACTACACGAGGAATGCCTGGAAGAAATATGGTATTATTCATGCTATGATGAACTTGAAAAAGCCCTTTCTTTTTTAACTTTTCTTCGGTTGAGGAATGGAATGTTGGAGAATGGACCATGGTTTATTCGATCCAATCCTATTATTTTAAAGAAGAGGACACCTAATGCAAGTTTGTTGAAAAAAAGGCTTGTGCTCGATTCTGGTTTGGGTAAAAATACATGATATTCCAATTTGGCTTTTATTGAGGATGGATTGAGTGCTATGGCTGCTAGACTTGGTAATCCGATTACGCTTGATTCTTACACTAGTACTATGTGCATGCAATCATGGGGGCGTTTGAATTATGCATGTGCATTAATTGATATTAAAGCTGATCCAGAGCTTAAGGAAAACATGGTGATTGCTATTCCGAATTTGGAAGGTGAGGGTGATGTTCTTCATACGGTTAGGTTGGAATACCAGTAGAACCACCAAGGTTTGGAGTGTGTATGGTCTTTAGTAATGATGACGAGACATGTTCGAAGCGTGTTGTTGATGAGCCAAAGAAGCAAAATAGCAAGAACAATGTTGGTTTTCAACACCCTTCTAAAAGAGCAGGGCGTGGCATTAATATGGTCCTAAATTCAGTTTTGGTCAACTAAATAGGTATACAAACCTGTTTCAAAGAAGAATGGTCCTAGCACAAGTGGTACGAAGAAGAATCAAGAGGCAAGTACTTCGAACCAGTTTGATGCTCTTAGGTAGGTGGATAATGATGATGTTCTAGGTGCAAATGGGGGTAGTTCCATGGATGGTGAAACTGTGGTAGAAGAGGGGCATAAGGCTAATGTGTAACATGTTCAAGTCGTGACGAACACGCCTAATTATGCTACACCTGTGAATGAGGTTCAATTGACCAATGAACAACCATATCCTACATTGTCTAATGTGGTTGATTCAAATACTAGAAAGAACAAGGTAAGTGATGTGGATAATGTGGATAGTGATAATGAAATGGATGAGGTTTTTGACGAAACTGCAGGTTTTATGGCATATAAGAGTGGAGGTGGAACATGGAGGAAGAGCTTATATGAGCATTGAAAAGAAGATTATGATGATAACTCATATGATGACGATGAGTGCGAATATTTAACTGAAGAGCAATTAGCATTATGTGACGCTTAAGATATAAGGCTTCATGGTTATGATAGACGTTAGTAGTTTTATAGCATAGTTTTTCACAAGTTTTTGTTTGTTATTCTTACAATAGATTTTGGTTTGAAGCATAAATGGTGCGTTTGTTTTTCGTCTATAGGCTTAGATGTGAGATTCATTCACATCATATGTACTACAATGTTTTTTAGAGTAATAATATTTACCGGGTATAAAAACCTTTTACCCAAACACTACTACAAAAACTGGTTTTTCCCACGAAAATTTTCCCACGGAAACGAAACTGTGTGAAATTTCACACGGGATACCGACAAATTACACACCAAATTGTTAGACCAAATTTCGGTGGGAAATATGTTGTAAATTTCCCACGGATTTCCCACTCTTTACACACTAAATTGTTGACCAAGTTTTTGTGTGAAATCCGTCACAAATTTCCCACAGATTTGCGACCATTTTCACACTATTTATGTTTATTAGACATCCGTGGGAAACTTGTGGCACATTTCACACTGATTAGCCACGGCCAAAAGTATGTGGCAAATTTTAGCTCCATTACTCACGGATTTCACATGGTCTTTTTTTATAAAGTAACTATTTAATCGGTTTGTGGGAAATATGTGTGTACTTTCCCACATATTACCTACCAATTTAACAAATCCGTGGAAAATACGTGTGTAAATACCCACAGATTTCCCACATAAAATATCATTTTTATATTTTGTCTACTTACACATTCTCACATTACTTTATATGTCTTCATATGTGTTTGTTAATCAGTATAACTATTTATGTCAGTATCACAAGTGTATGTGTAGGTTTGGGAATAATCTTTTTGTGTAATAAACCATTATATGTGTGTACATATCTACACGTATATGTTCCGTATGCTTGTTTATAACCTTCATTGTATCTATAGATGTTTTGTATCTAGGTATATTGATGTGTATATGCGTGAACGTGTAACTATATCAAAAAAGTAAAAGAAAACGATTATGTCCGTGGGAAATATGTGTGTACTTTCTCACATATTACCTACCAATTTAATAAATCCGTGGGAAATACGTGTGTAAATACTCACAGATTTCCCACAGAAAATATCGTTTTTATATTTTGTCGACTTACATATTCTCACATTACTTAATATGTCTTCATATGTGTTTGTAGTTTCATATTATATGTGTTGGTTAATTAATATAACTATTTATGTCAGTATCACAAGTGTATGTGTTGGTTTATGAATAATCTTTTTGTGTAACAAACCATTATATGTGTGTGCATATCTACACGTATATGTTCCGAATGTCTGTTTATGACCTTCATTGTACCTATAGATGTTTTGTATCTAGGTATATCGATGTGCATATGCGTGAACGTGTAACTATATCAAAAAAGTAAAAGAAAACGATTATGTCCGTGAGAAATATGTGTGTACTTTCTCACAGATTACCTACCAATTTAATAAATCCGTGAGAAATACGTGTGTAAATACACTCACAGATTTCCCACAGAAAATATCATTTTTATATTTTGTCGACTTACATATTCTCACATTACTTAATATGTCTTCATATGTGTTTGTAGTTTCATATTATATGTGTTAGTTAATTAATATAACTATTTATGTCAGTATCACAAGTGTATGTGTAGGTTTAGGAATAATCTTTTTGTGTAACAAACCATTATATGTGTGTGCATATCTACACGTATATGTTCC
>LBNU01030819.1:12476-60207 GCA_014162995.1 Artemisia annua | reverse complement strand
TAACGGTCGTTAGGTGTTTTATGTTTATATAATAATTAAATATATCATGTTATAAATAATTATTATTCGTTTACTTTCATACGTAAAGTGTGGCAATCCCGGAGTTCAAGTCTAGACCATATACTCATTAATATTTATTCCACAAAACTAACAAGGTTGCTTGCAATCGGGGTGAGCATCAAGCATGCCATATATACATGGCTCATCTTCCTCACGCGGGTCGCATGTTAAAGCGATATCTATCCCTCGCACCCATCACACACGTGACAGTGTACGAATGGTGGTGTTACTACCGGATGAAATGCAAACGGTCGATGGCCTTTGTGTTAGGGTGTTATAATGACTGACAGGTTTTGCGTAAAATCAGACCGGACCGAGAACCAAAATTGATGAAAAAGTGGACCGAAGACAGGACCGAAAATATGATCGGTCTGGTTCGGTCGGTCTAGTTCTGACTATTTTGTCGGTTCGATCTAATCCGCAGTCTATTATGCTCAGCCCTAGTATTGAGGGGTTTATTGCCTCCCTTGCTCCCTTAATGATTCATTTACTCATTTGTTTTCACAAGATATAATAATTTTTTATCGTTTTATGATACGTATTTTTTTTAAGTTAATACTTTTGTCTTATCAAAATTTTGTAAGATTACCTCCCAATAATAAACATGAAAACAACTTTATCAGAACATTTTGTATTTTTTCTACTTTCTAACTTTTGTATTTTCTAGTATAATACAAGTACTTTTTTGCATTTTGATAATTTTTTTGTCGTCAAGAAAAGTTATAACCTTAACCCCTAATAATACACTTCAAAACAACATATATATATCACTTCAAACACACACCAAACACAAAAAGAAAAGAAAAAACAAAGAAGTAAAAAGTAAAAATAATTTTTAGTTGAGGGGTTGGGTGTAAACGGTAAGTGAATATTATGAGAGTTTAAATGCCAAGTGAATGAGAAGTTAAATAAAAGTGGAGCTGAGGATGTGCAGTGTACGTAACTTTGTAAGCATACAATTATTTAGTCCAAATGCACCTTTAAACATGTAGTAATAGTTATAATCAACGCGCACACTGTTTTATAACGGATAATCCCGAATTTCATAACATAATTAGTCAGTAATCTATTATTACCTAAAAATTTACGAGTTGAGTTATTTAAAAACCAAACATTCCTCACATACCAAGGATCATCCCACCATCCATCTAAAAAGAAATCAATGGTGAGATTAAAAGCATTTAATATTTCACCCTTTTTATAATTTAAATATATCTTAAACCGTTAATCGTTAAGGAAAATAAATGGCGGGCTAATACCTGCAAAACGTACCATACTTGCCACAAATATTAGTTTCGAGTAGTGAACAAAAAAAAAATCTTATCAGAGCAATAATGTTGACATTTTTGTCTTTGTTTGAGTAATAAAGACAAACAATTTTTTTTAAAGACCATTTTACCCTTAAATTTTTGCAATTTGCATCAAACGTCCCTCTTTTTTTCTTTTTTTTTTTTTTTCGAAAATATTTTTTTTTTCCGATTTTTTTTTTTTAAATTTTTTTTTTCATATTTTTTTTTCCGAATTTATTTTTTCAAATTTTTTTTTTCAAAAATATTTTTTTTCGAAAATATTTTTTTTTTCAAAAATATTTTTTTTTTCCGAAAATAATTTTTTTCCCGAAAATATTTTTTTTTTCCAAAATTTTTTTTTCGAAAATATTTTTTTTTCGAAAATATTTCATTTTCCGAAAATAATTTTTTTTTTCGAAAATACAATTTTTTCGAAAAAAATATATATTTTCGAAAATATTTCTTTTTCTAAATTTTTTTTCGAAATAATTTTTTCCAATTTTTTTTTTCGAAAATATTTCATTTTTCGAAAATAACTTTTTTTTCCAATTTTTTTTTTTCGAAAATACAATTTTTAAAAAAATATATTTTCGGTAAAAAAATGGAAAAAGAATAAGGATGGTGGACGCAATTTTCGCAAACCAACAGGGACCATTTATGTAACTTAGAAGGGTAAAACTGTCATAATACTTAAAGAAAGACAAAAATGTCAACATTATTGCTCTGATAAGATTTTTTTTTTGTTCACTACTCGAAACTAATATTTGTGGCAAGTATGGTACGTTTTGCAGGTATTAGCCCTTTTATTATCTGTCAACTACACCCACCCCACCACATGACCACACCATCAAGATCCGCTCGACCCCACCACACGGCTGCCATAATCGCGAGCTAGTTGCCGGAATTACAAGCTAGGAGCTCGAAACACGATTAACCTCTAAAATCTGTGATCCACCTGCCCGAATTTTGGGTATTTATTTTTTCCCCAAAACTGATATGTGTTGTCCGAATAATGGCATTGATAAAGCTCAAAACTTTTTTGTATTATATGTAAATGTGTTTCGAGTTTAAATAATGTTTTAGGATCTGTTTATTTGATACAATATTAATTTTTTTTTGTAACCATCCGAATTGCTTATTATTATTTTTTGTTATCCACTTTTATTGTAACATACTGATATATGTACATGTATGTATAAGTGATATAATTTTTTGTATTATATGTATAATGTATGTATGTAAATGTGTGATTCGAGTTTGAATTGGGCAAGAAAGAAATTTGTGATGGTTTATCCAATTTTAGGGATAAAATTTACTTGTGTATTCAAGTTGCTCATGGTTAAAGCTAAGAAGTTGTTGTGTACTGCAATTTTTGTGTAGAATTGCTTTGAATTTTGCTACAATAATGTGTGTGTGGTCTGTTATATTTGAACTTTGACAGATAACTTAAACTTTTGTATGTTTAGGAAGTATGTCGACGTATATGATAGAACATGGATGTACAATAGATTTACTGTTGATGGCTATCATGATTAGTATTTTGAAAAAAAAGTCGACGAGTTTTTGGACTTTGCATATTCTATTGTAGCCAATGTATAAATGATTAAGTGATTTGGAATGGATTAAAGATTAGTATGTAATAAAAGTATCATCGTTAAGCTCGTGGTTTTGTGGCTTAATAATAGTTTTACACGGTGTGCTTATTTTTTGTGGCTTATTTGATTGTCAATTGACTCGTATAGCATATGATTGTTTCTGTTTTGGTTTATTGCTTTCAATAATATGTATTATATGTATTCTTCACTTTTCCACATGTATGATTTATTAATTTGTTCATAACAAGTGTATGTTTAGGTATCATATAATGTGTCTACTTAAGTATTTATAATAACTTTTGTTTCATTCTTTCATGTTTCAGGTATATTATGTCAAAGCGAACATCACCGGGTAATGTTAAAGGTGAAGATTCTACTGGAGATGGCCCCGAAGATCGTCCTTCTAATCGACCCAGATATCAACCTATTGGTGCTAGTTTAGGTAGAGGTGGGAGAGGGGGAAGTAGTAGTGCTTCTGGGAATGGTGATCCGTTTGCTGATGATCGGGGAAATATATGGGAGTATCTTGACAATGGTATTAGAACCTCAAGTAGGCCTGGAGTAAGAGGTGATAGTATTCGTGCTACTAGGGAAGGTGATGCGCGAGCTGATAATCACGGGGAGTACCTTGAGGTGAGAATGTTAGACATGGAGTCATGGCAACATCGACGTGGGTCGAACATTGCTGATATGCCACATCCTCAATCATCACTCAAGAGTTGGTCTGATATTATTGATAGGGAGTGGCAAAGAAAGTTAAAAGCAGGTCGGGAAAATAGGCTCACCTTAGCTGATGGACAGGTCACAAAACATACATGTGGCTCAATTTGGATTGATCAGCATCGTCTAAGAATGGTAAATATGTATTCCATCATCATCTTTTCTTTTATTCTTTTAAAATTTATTATTTTCTTATCTAACTTAAGTTATTAACTCTGAAAAGAAAAGAGGTGGTCCAGTAAGTTCCCATGAAGTTTATCAGCGCTCTCATACGAAGCGAGACTTGGTTTCTGAGTATATTTCAGCATCGGTTGACCCAGTTTATCAAGGTTGTCACAATCAGACATGCTCTTCTATACGGAATATTAGGAGTGCAGGCTCGCGTAGCTTTCTCCACACTAAGATCGTACTGGTAAAATAGCATTTAGTTACTTCATTATACCGATAAAACAAATAGCACTTAGCAATCTTCACTGATATTGTTTCTCATTAATTAGGAAAAGAGAGAAGGACGAAGACTGAAGCTTGAAGAATTGCATACACACACCCACGCCAGGAAAGGGACAAAGCCGGGAGAGCCCGGATCAAGTTGGAGTCCGGAGTTTGTTGATCCGATGTCTAAACAACGAATGGTAACTCTCGAAGTATAATTATATGATATAATGAAATTACTTATGTGCGTTTATGAATCTTAACAGTTTTACCAAATTTTAAAATTTCCGGTTTTACCCGTTTTCCATTACTAATATATTATGTTGACTCTATGTAACAGGATGACTTTGATGCTTGGAAGGGCGTTGCTACATCAAATGGAGGTCACGTGCTTGGTGCTGGATCGACGAATGATCCAGCTTTTGTGCTAACAGGTATACCAGGACCAGGGAGTGTCTATGGTACACACACATGCTCATCTTATGAGGTATGTCTATTTTCGTTATTCTCAGTAAAAAGGGCTAAAAACATGACTAAATTTGTGCCTAAATCTACATGGTAGTGGTTTATTAGTTTGTGAAAGTGTGGGTCGCTAATTCAACCAACCGGCTTTTGGCACGTAGGTTTAATGATCAAATTAGTCATACTTTTAGTCCTCACAATCATTTCTCTTTTTTAATGTGATTTGTTCACCCACTAATCAATGTAGATGCCTCATGACCCGCTGCAACCCAAGTCCAACCCGTTAAACTTAAACTGGTACATAAATCACTTTATATCCACTGCTATACTCATTAATATCCCACCTGTTAATAGAACCAAACACAACTGCTGCATAAATAGAACCGAACACACCTGTTAATCTGCCAAAATAGAACCAAACACAGATGATGCAAAAAAATTGCAGTTACTGTAGCAGTTCCAGTAGCAGTTCCTAATACGACTTATGTGATTATATTTGCATATTCCGAGGATCTCGTAGCCATTGGCTTTTCTTATAGCATGTCATTTCCAGGTTTCTTTTTGTTATTCGAATGAAGTAATGTGTGATCATTTGCATTAGCTAAGCTTTTAGTCCTTATGCCCTTGGTTTCTTTTTTCCTTTCTTGGCATTTAGGTTCTTGGTTTTTTTCTCATATTGTTGTTATTATAATTGAGTTATGTGTAATTGGATGTAACAGGAGATACGGATTATGAAAAAGCAAAACGATGCTTTGAAGACAAAGATGGAAGATGAGAGGGCAGCTGCGGAGGCTCAAAAAGCAGCGGACATGCAGGCTTGACATAAAACACTCAATGATAGGTTGGAATCTTTTGCTCAAAATTATCCTCCCCGAACTGCTGAATCGGATCCTGGTCCTAGCTAGTCAAATTTGGCATTAGGATTTAGTTTTTGTGTTAGAACTATTGGGTTGTAGTATCTCGGAAACAATTTCGATGTTGCGTTGTCCGATAACATGTTGCTAACCTATGTCTTTTGGATTACGGATTTATGTCCATTGGCTACACATTTATGCATTTTGGGTAATGGATTTGTTTATTTTGGTGATCTATTAATGGTTTTTATTGTTTTAAATATTAGTTTTTTGTATTTACAGGTTCGGAAAATCTATTATAATACAAATACCATGGAATTTAGCCACGTGTATCCCACGGATTAATCACAAAATTCCCACAGAATTTTTTGGGGAAAATTTATTTTTCTGTGGGAAATCTGTGATAAAACCGTCAGAAATTGTAGTGTGAAAATCGTCGGAAAACCGTGGCAAAAAAACCACGGATATGTTTGAAAAACTGGCTACTAGAAACCGTGGGAAATTTCGTGAGAAATCTGGGCGAGAAAATTGTAGTGTGAAAATCGTTGGAATATGTGTCAAAAACACGGATATGAGGGGGGTGTGGAAATCGGCTACTAAAAACTTGGGAAATTTCGTGGGAAACTTGTGGGAAAATAATAGTCGTGAAAATCGTTGTAATCAGTGCAAAAAAGACCACGGAATGTGTGAAAAATGGCTAATAGAGAACGTGGGAAATTCATGAGAAATTGTGTGGAGAAAACTTAAACCCACCGGATTATACCCCGGTAATATTTGTGGGAAATATAGTCAACCGCCCGTGGAATTCTCGTGGGAACAATATTTTACCCAACGGGGTTTTACACACGGAAGAATCCGTGTGAAATCTGTGGATAACGGCCTTCACACCTGATTTTCCCCAGGATATTGATAGTGGGTAAAACCAGTTTTTTGGTAGTAGATGATTCCAAATATAATTTAAATAAGGGTAATCATATGTACACATATCATTTTACTTTGCACATATAGAATTAATGAGTAAGGACAAAAGTACCCCATGTAATTTTATGTGTGCAATCTAAAATCAAATGCGTACATATCAATGCCCTTTAAAGAAGAGTTTATGACAAGTATGATTTATTACGTTACATGGCATGCACATTCTTGTGGAGAGGAATTCAAGAATATATATCTACTAATTCAAAGGTAGAAACAACAATGAGATTATTTTCACAATCTTGAGACTGATCTAATATTCTAATTTAATTTATAAAACAAGAGTCAGGATCAAATAACTATACCAATAGTCCAATAGTCAATGCCCCGAGTAAACCATTGTATTAATACTAAAGTGGATATACAACCTATAGAGCTTTTGGTACAAACCAATTAAATACACATTTCAAAATCTAAAAAATTAAAGAATACAACACTCATTCAAAAAAATTAAAATGAAGACATACAATCTATAGAGCTTTTGATACAAACATATTAAACACACATCTATGGTACAAGTATAAACTAATTAAATTAATGTTATTTTTAAAACATCCATAAAAAGAAAAATACATGTTATTATAAATATTATATAAACTAATAAAACACACAAAGCTTTATACAATTTATATGCTAACAGGTTGATGGTACATAAGATTTTGAAAACCGGACCGGACTAGCGGGTTCAACCGAAATCCAGAATTGTCATCGGTTCGGCCGGCCAATAAAAGCCGATCAAACACGAAATGGAGAGACCAGTCGGATCGAACCGGTAAAAATGGGTAAACTACGTCAGATTGGGATCATTTTTTTTCTTTGGTTAATTAGTTCATCATTGTTATTTTGTTGGCGCCTAAACTTTAATCACGGGGTACCCGCCGCTGCAATGCGCAGGTACCCTGCTAGTTATTATTTAAGTAGCTTGTTAGTTCAGTTGACTTTTAGTTTGACTATTTCATGTATATAAGGGTACGTTTGGTTTGTAGATGGGTTTAAGATTCGGATTCGAATTAGGATTAGGATTTTGATTTGATGTAAGAGAGAAAAATATATTATAAAATAGATAATTTATTATTTTAAAATCTATATATAAATTGATTATATATAAAAATAAGAATGTAAGATAGTTGTGAAGATGAGGTTCGCTTATATNTCATGTATATAAGGGTACGTTTGGTTTGTAGATGGGTTTAAGATTCGGATTCGAATTAGGATTAGGATTTTGATTTGATGTAAGAGAGAAAAATATATTATAAAATAGATAATTTATTATTTTAAAATCTATATATAAATTGATTATATATAAAAATAAGAATGTAAGATAGTTGTGAAGATGAGGTTCGCTTATATTAAAAAAAAAAAAAAAAAAAAAAAAAAAAAAAAAGAAAGAAAGAAAAAACCCTTATACTTTTATTTTTGATACCACTCAAAATGCTATGGAATGAAATGAATCAAAATTTGATTCTTGATACCAATTTTGGAGCCACAATGACAACCAAACATCCAATTTTTATTTTCTATCATTCTATTCCTACCATACCCCTCAACCAAACTACACTTGAGTAAATCTTGTAATCAGTTCTCATTTAGTGAAATGCATCAACGCAATCAGTTTTCAGCATTTCTCCCGATGAAGTTACAGTGTAGATTTCTGATTTAACGCTTTGTTCTGAAGTTTATTTTTGGAAAGTAAAATGAGAGGACGAAAAGTGAAGGAGGGAAGGTACGAGGAGAGGAAGGAAGTTGGGGACTATTTTGTGTTCTCTTGTTCAAATGAAAAGCGAAAAAAGTAAAAAAGTTCCCATTTTTTTGTTAGTGAAGTTACAAATTTACTATTGTATCCTTCAAACATATTAAAAATCAAATAGTCCAAAAATCTGAAAACATGCTTCAATCTTAATTTCTTAAAAAAAAAAAAAAAAAAAAAGGCAACAACAAAAAACTTCCTGTACTATATACGAAGTGTTTTATTATTTAGCCTAAATGGTTTTATGACATCAAGAAAAATATATTTGATTATTAATTATTGGTGTTGGTCAAACTCACCAAAATTAGAGTAAAAGAAAGTGAAAGGGGGCAATTTTGTCATTTAATACTTTGATATGGCCATATGGGGTTTAGTTCACAATCCGCCCAATATTAATATTGGGCGGATTGTGAACACAAGAAAAAATGAGTTTATTTCCCTTCCTGCCACTTTCTTCTCAAATATAATCTTTAGAACACAGTGTAAATGAAAAAAATAATGAAATCCACTCATTTTATTATATTAGGGAACCATTATGAATTACCTTGTGACTCCTCCAAAGTTCCCTTTGAAAGCCTTCCCTCATTATTAGAACAACAAGATTCATTGGCTGGAAACTGTCTGGGAATGGACTTGCAGAATAGTTTCGCCAGTTAATATACCGCAACTCATTTGAAAGAAAATTAGGCCCTTCGACATTACCGTCATTACTCATAGCCACAGTAATCCACCTTAGTTTCTTCAAGTTTGAAACAAACTTAAAGAACTGTGATGGAACCAAATCTCGACTTTGGTCATAATATTCTGTCGCTTCAATCTTGTGATTTTCCTGCAATAATTTAAGGATAAACAACGCATAGTTTAGATTTTATCATTATGTGTGTATCTGATCAGTTAGTGCACATATAATACATATTTTGAAAAGAAAGTCAGCTTAACAGTTACCGTTGTTGCATCGTCAATACACATTTTATTGATATCTTCCCATTTCCAAACTCTGCTATGTTTTTCAGGATTATCGGGATGTTCCCCTCTAACAATGTAGTGTGCCATTTCTTGTAGCAGATCATGCATATCAAAATTACCACGTGGATCAATAGTTATGAGAGCCTTTTGTATCAACACCTTTATCCCTATGTCAGGGTGGAAACCACAAGCTTCAAATATCTCCATTGCATCGTCATCTTTTCTTCTGTGCCTAAAGAAACACGCAATATCCAAGAATAACTCTTGCTCCACAGAATCAAGTCCATCATAGCTAACTCTGAGCTGTTTTAGAATTTCACTTTGTGGAATATCTTGAAGTTTATCCAAGGTACTCATCCACTCTTTCTCATCTTTGTCATATAGAAAAGAGCCTAAAACTTTAAGTGCTAATGGGAGCCCATGAGGATAAGAAACCACATGTAATGAAAGTATCGCATAATCTTTTAGAGGCTCCTCTTCATTATATGCGTGCTTTTTAAAGAGCCGGATACCCTCGTCCTGTGATAATAATGTGACACGAGAGATGTGGTCTACCTTCCGAGTTTTTAACACATGTTCATCTCTAGTTGTGATTATGATCCGGCTCCCATCACCAAACCATTTGTGTGATCCAGCTAATGCCTCTATCTGTTTACAGTCATCGACATCATCAAGAAGAATTAAGACATTACTATGACATAACCTACTTTTTATCAAGCATTTCCCTTCTTCTTCACTCTGCACTACCACTTGTGTTTTCAAAAGAGTTGATAGAATTTTTGCTTGCAAAGTTGTTCTACCATGTTTGTTTGATTCCTCGCGAATATTGTCAACTATGCAGTGACCTTGAAAACGGTCNATGACATAACCTACTTTTTATCAAGCATTTCCCTTCTTCTTCACTCTGCACTACCACTTGTGTTTTCAAAAGAGTTGATAGAATTTTTGCTTGCAAAGTTGTTCTACCATGTTTGTTTGATTCCTCGCGAATATTGTCAACTATGCAGTGACCTTGAAAACGGTCATTGATTTTCATATAAACAGTTGGCAAGAGTAGTCTTACCTCCGCCTCCGACCCCCCATATCCCAACCATTCGAACACCACCTTTCCCAATTTCTAATCTTGATATCAAATCTTTTACACGGTCCGTCATTCCAACAAGTTGTTCGTCAATATCTAAGTTTGACGAAAGCAACTTATCTGAAATTGCATCGACGATATTTTGGATGACTGCTGCCTCATTTCTGCAGATTGGATATATAAAAATGGATAATTAGCGTGCATTCTCACATTTGCAAAGAGGTAATATTACGCCTCTCCCAAATGAAAGGCCGAGGAGTTAATAGTAAATTATCAGATATAAAATGGCATATCCTTTATTAGAGATTAATTATCAAGACAAAATTTGAGATGCTCCAAGCATATATTTATATTTTTTTTAACAAAAAGAGAATTACCCATTAGCAACGTTCTTGGGTTCCCATCCAGAAATGTTACTTGCAGCAACAAGTGCTTTTTTCCATGACACAACTTTTGTGGTGTCCTCAACCTCTTGTTTGGCAAATAGTTTTCTCCATAATCTAGCTTTATCAACATTCTTCATCTCTTGTTTTGCAAATGCTTTCCCAAACTCTCCTTTCTGTTTTCTCACTTCTGAGGGATCCACGTCATAGAATATTGGGATGACAGTTAGTCCCATCTCTTCTTGCATTTAATAATATGTACAAGTTCATCCAAGCACCACGAAGAATCTGCATAGTTTTTGGAGAATATTATGACAGCAATATGCGATTCTTCGATAGCCTTCAAAAGTGCTGGACCAACAGATTCACCTCTTGGAAGTGTAATATCATCCTTGTAAGTTCGGATAAGTCGTTGATCAAGAGCTGTGTAGAGATGATCTACAAATTTCTTACGGGTATCTTCTCCCCTGAAGCTAAGAAAGACATCATAATTATAAGACCTAGAAGAGGAAGAGCTTGAAGATGGCATTGATGTGTTTGGAGTTGGGGGCCGATCTAAGTGGGTGCTGCCCGACTTACGTAGTAAACTTATTTTGTAGAGACATAAGAACATGAGGAAGAGCACGAAAGGGAGGAACCACAACATTATTATTACGTGAACTTGGAAAGGAGTAAGAAGAGAACAAAGACAGAAACAGCAAACAAGTGGAAACCAAGTCAAGAAACAGATAGCAAAATAAGTGCGTGATTAGTTGTGATTAAACAGACAGATTTGTATATTAATTAATTTATTTTTTTTGGTCAAGAATGGTGCCTTCAGTATTTGTTTTTTACGTTAAGAAACCAAATAAATGCCAAAGAAACAAATGAAATTTCTTGTAAGCTGCCTTTTTGAAAAAAAAAAAAAAAAAGGTAGAAGATAACATACCTACTCTTTAATTAAACTTGTAGACAATGATCCACTACCAATACAAGGTAATAATATCAATATATTATCTATCACTACCTTATAATGTATGCATCTCTCGTTTCTTTCAAATATAATTTTGCAACTTTTAGGAGGAGAGAATTAGAAAGTGGCGGCGATTAGCATGTGCAAGTGGTGCAATCGCACCGGGCCCCCTTTTGTAAGGGGCCTCAAATTTAGTATACATCCATTAATATTTATAGTTTTATATATATATATGTTTTGAATTTTTAGTGTCTTTATTAAATATTATCAAAGTTGAACCAAGCCACATACAAAAATAGAAGACAAACTTTGGGCCACATACAAAAAAAGCGAAAGACTTGGATTACAGGAGCCTCATTTGTGATTTCGCACCATGCCTCCCAAATCAAAGGGACGGCCCTGGAATTAGATAACCTTTAGAGAGAAGTAAACGATCACTTACGAAAACTTGACCTTCGTACGTTCTATTTCTTTACTTCCATAAAGTAAACAAGCACTATACCATTATCCTTTTATAAATTAGGCGTGCTAACTTTGTCGGGGGAAAAAGTTTTAAAATGATGTCGTGTTATGGTTTAACATGTACTATGCCATTACCAGCGACTTCCTACTTTAGGGGTCCGTGAATCCGTAAGTAGCTGTCAGTGGTTTTACTTGCCTAGTTAAGCAATGTTTTCCACATCATTTACTCACCTCTTGCAATCATATTTTCAGACATTCTTACATACTTTTACATACTTTCTTTGATCATTATCTTGTTTTAACAGTTACTCAAGTGATACTCACTAACCATCATTTTTCTAGCAAGAGAAGAACACAAGAAGACTTCCAAGTTTTACTTGTTGTATTTAGTAGTTTCTTGCATTTACAAGATTGTTGTATTATTGTATTTCACTACCATGCACCAAAGTTCATAACCAAACACTATACAACAAATTAGAGAGATCGGTTACATTAAGAGAAATGTTGGTTCTACCTTGACAAGAAATCGATATTTAGTTTAGTATCAGTAAATATTGTAAGCGGCGTTGTAAGGTTTTCTCTGCCGAGAATAGAGCTTGTTGACATAGTAAAAGATACTCTCGAGTCGGATGCTCAGGGAATGGAGTAGGGCGAGGAAGTAAGCTTCGTTATCGAACCACTATAAATACTTCTGTCTTGGTTTGCTCTTTCCGTTATTTACTTATTTGTCTTGCATTTATTTACATATATATTAATTGCTCGATTTCATGTTTAGTTTTTCAAACTATAAATTTAAAACGGTAAAAACTATTCAACATTTCTTATAGTTTTACACATATCCAGTTGGGAGGGCTCAGCGCATGATGGTCGTGTGCTAAAGGATGCCGTAAGTAGGAACGATGGTCTTAAAATTCCTCAAGGTATATGTGTCACAACATTCCTATCTATTTCTATGTATTTCATGTGCACTCGAACTGATATAGTTTTTGTATGAGTAAAGACTAAAGATGCTCTACCTAATTACTCAAAATGATCATTATGAATAACCAACACGAAAAAAATTCATTCTGAACTATTAAACCGGTTCATGGCCTGTTATTTTCCCTTTTATATATAACGAGTAATTTGACCGCCGCGATGTGCGGCGGAGCCTATTTGTGTCTGATATATTGAATACAAACTTAGCGTACAAAGTTGAAATATAGAAAACAATGCCTTAATTGATACCGATATATAGCATACACTTATGTATACATAACATATATAAAAGAAATACATACTTTACATTTAACGTACGATTATAAAGAGCGCACAGTCACAACAAGGAGTCCTAATGTCGGCTATGATAATATTTGATAAGGATTTATTTGATACGCTTTTAGGAGGTCATTTAAGCCCTAAAATCGTGTTATGATCAAATATTATTACCTCAAATCGTTCTTTTTCTCTTTTTAAGTACTTGGAACATGATTTCTGGAAAATGGAGCATTTTGGAGCTTTTCAGACGTTTTTATGCTCAAGAATGAAGTAAACAAGAAGAGTAAATTACAAGAATGGTCCCTGTGGTTTGACGAAAATTTCACCTACCGTCCCTCAAACTTAAAAGTTGCATGTATGGTCCCTGTCGCTACCAAAGAATAACATGAATGGTCCCTCAGACTAACTCTCGTTAGTTTTTTCCGTTAGTCCATTTTGCACCGTTGGTCCTTTAACGACCGTTTGCAACAAACATTTGCACCGTTAGTCCTCTCATACGTTTTTGTCTGTTTTTATACATTTTCGTCCGTTTTAATACGTTTTCGCCCATTTTCTTACGTTTTCATCTGTTTTTCTTACGTTTTTTCCGTTTACATACGTTTTTGTCCTCTTTTATACGTTTTAGCCCGTTTTCTTACATTATCATCCGTTTTTATACGTTTGTATCCGTTTTTGTCCGTTTTTCTTACGTTTTTTTCCGTTTACATACGTTTTTCTTATAATTTGGTTTATAAATTTTTGTTTTCTTATAATTTTTTCCTAATAATTTGGTTTTCTTATAATTTTTTTTCTTATAAATTTTAAAGATATATAGGAAAAAAAATTATAAGAAAAATTAAAAAAAATATAAGAAAACCAAATTTAAACTTATTTAGGAAAAAACGTATAAAAACGGGAAAAAAAACGTAAGAAAAATGGACAAAAACGTCTGAAAATGAAAAAACATAAGAAAAACGGATAAAAACGCAAGAAAAACAGACGAAAATGTAAGCAACTAGGCAAAAACGGACAAAAACGTATAAAAATGTATAAAAACTAACAAAAACGGACAAAAATGTATGAAAACGGAAAAAAAAACGTAAGGAAAACGTATAAAAACAGACGAAAATGTAAGAAACTGGGCAAAAACGTATAAAAACAGACGAAAACGTATGAAAACGGACAAAAACGTATGCAAACTGGAAAAACGGACAAAAATGTTAGAAAAACGGATGAAAATGTAAGAAACTGGGCGAAAACGTATGAAAACGGAAAAAGCGTAAGAAAACAGACAAACACGTAAGAAAAACGGATGAAAACGTAAGAAAATGGACAAAAACGTATAAAACCGGACGAAAACGTATAAAAACGGACAAAAACGTATGAAAGGACTAACGGTGCAAATGTTTGTTGCAAACGGTCGTTAAAGGACTAATGGTGCAAACAGAGTAACGGAAAAAACTAACGACAGTTAGTCTAAGGGACCATTCATGTTATTCTTTGGAATCGACAGGGACCATACATGCAACTTTTAAGTTTGAGGGACGGTAGGTGAAATTTTTGTCAAACCACAGGGACCATTCATGTAATTCACTCAAACAAGAAAACTAAGGAAAGTCAGGATTTTACACCTGATGGCGTCAGGCTTTGGATGCTGACACCATCACTTGATGATACGAAAGGTGGAGATTTTACACAAGACGCCCCAGAAACCAATTTGGAGTTTACACCTGACGGCGTCAGGTGCAAATATGTAGAGGCCGTCTGGTGTTAAGCTAAAGAGAGACGACCCAGGAGGATTAATAAGGGACGGCTTCAGAAGTGTTTGAAGGCAATCCGAAAACCCTAAACACGGCGACCTGACGGTGTCAGGACCTATAACTTGACGTCGTCAGCCTTGTAAAGTCTATATATAGTTTTTGCTTCTTCATTCATTATTGTGCAACTTTATTGTAACTTTGGAGAAAAACCCTAGCACGAATTTCTTAGCAACTTTAGGGTTTTAAACCCTCTTTTCTTCCTTGATTAATTAATAATAAGTTCTTCCTTTAATCATTCAATATGTCTATGTGTTGTTTGATTAATTGTTTGTCTTTTCTTTACATTAACATGCTAGCTTAGGTTTTTTAGTGTTTGCTTAGATCTAATGATACCTAGTTATTAATTATTGATTGTTGATTTGTTATTGATTGTTTTGGATGATTGACTCGCGTTAGGCTTAAGAAAACTGGCTAATCTCCTATACGGTAACAGGCTTGAACGTCTTAAGTAACGTAATCAGATGTGTACTACGGTTTTATTGGTTGTGTTTAATGCATGAGTGACTATTAAGGAGGCTATGATAGGATACTAAACGTGTTGTCATAAGAAGAGATAGAAGCCCATAGGGTTAGAGAAGGACGTACACGCCCCCACGAATGGTATTAAGGAATGCAACCCTTCATCCAAACAATTGTAACAAATCAATAAATCAATAGGAGATAACTAGGGAGTAGTGAAATCTAAGTAAACACGTTTTTCTCATTATAAGAAGTTCACCAATTTACTTTTCTTGTTATTTTATTTTATTTGTTTAAGTAGTAATTTTGGGTTAGTTGACTAGCAACTAATTCCGCTCACTCTTTCAATACCTGAGATTTTAAATTGCTTTCATTAAAAAAATATAAAAATACAAAAATGATCATCCCTCACCTATAGACCTAGTTGACATAGTTTTCAATCCTAACGACACTATTCCCCTAGAGAACGGTCAATCCCCCGGTACCTACCACACACTATACTACATCGGTCAGGTACACTGCCTGGTGGATTGCAAAATCTCTCAAGATCCCTTGAGAGATAAAACCTTTTGCATGGTTGCAAAACCACGCATCACTATTCCTATTTGACTAATGACTAAACATTAACTCTATGCCCCGTGGACTTAACAATAAGCTGATATAGAGACTAAACTTATAACAATTTCCACCTTAGGCTTTATATTAGCCTACTCCGACACTCAGCAACTCCAAGCAGTGCTGAAACTTAAGTCCAGGTACCACCTTCGTTAAGGCATCTGCAGCATTGTGTTCAGTACCCACCTTCAGAACTTCGACCGTCTTTGCTTCCAAGACATCTGATGTGTTTCAATAGCTTTAAATTTATAATACTAATTTCACCAATTCCTTAATATATAAAACACACGGGTAAAGTATAACCCCCGTTTATAGTAAAGGTTTTAGGTAAGACCAGGTCGTCCCAAGAGATTGTAGAAAAGCCAAGTTAGCAATTGTATCAAAGTATAGTCCCTAGACTGTCACTTATCCAAAGACTAGTAATTTAGATTGTTTGTTAATATGATTAAAGGTTATGTTTATTTAGGCTAAGAAACATGGAAGTAAACATGTAAATGACAAGCAAACAATCATGAACAAGATATATAAGCAAGAGATGACTGGTGATCACTCCTACAAATAACTATCCAACATATTAAGAATCCCTTTCGACCTATAATTCTCAATATATCGAATGCATTAAGGATGGTTCATAACAGAAATATACATAAGCCAATTTCCTCATCAAGTTCGTTAGACATGAGATAAGGCATAAAAAATATTATGAATGGGTTGATAAATGTTTTGTCGACCAATTTCTACAAGGTAAACACCAAGTTGCCATAGACAAACACCTTGAAATAATATCAAAGTAGTAGACCCTTTCGACCTACTTCTACTACAGAGATAAATCAAACATTCAACAATGATCCAAACATTATCTCATCAACTAAACTTATGCATAGTATCAAATAGCAAGCGTACATATAATGTAAACAACCATATAACTACATCACCCAAATAAACATAAGAACGACTACTCCATTATTTCAATAACAAAACACATATCATTCGACATAGATTTCATAAACTTCATAATATAATTCGTATAAAATGTAGAATTGTACCAAAGTGATTACAACGAAAGAACAATTAGTTTCCATAGAGAAAACTCGACTCGACTCCTTGTCCTAGCCTCTGTCACAGTACTTGGATCACGAATTCGACCTTGATATGGTGAACTTGGTATGAGTTCACCAATACCACCTTAGTAACCCTTTTGATACTTTTCTTACTTGCTACCCCTTTTTTCTCTAGTTTCGTTCACTGCATTATATAGACTCTTGTGACCTAGTTTAACTCCAGAGCTCAGTAAATGAGGACAAATGATCGGCCTCTCAATGAATGCAAGTATTAACTCTTCTTTTGTAACTGACAAGCTAAGTGCGCCGTACTTCATAGAAAGTACGCCATACTTCGTGTAGATTCAATCTCATTTACCCGCCAAGCAAGACGCCGCACATAGTCCTAAGACCGGCGTACTTGGGTCTTTTATATTTGTATTTCCATTCCAAGTCCTTTCTTTTATTGTTGTTGTTACTTTATCGTCCCTCAAGTAGTATTCTTAACTTCCTTCTCTCGATCAATCCTGCAACCAGATTAGTACCAAATCTACACAAATAACGTAATATTCTTTATAATATATAATAGTATAATATATAATCGATGGGATAAATATGTGATAAGGCGAAAAGTGTTACGCTTTTAGGGGGTCATTTAAGCCCTAAATCGTGATTTTATAATCAAATATTGCCTCAAATCGTTTCTTTTCTCATTTTAGGTACTTGGGACGTGATTTCTGAAATATGAAGCATTTTGGAGCTTTTTGGACGTTTTTATGCTCAAGAATGAAGAGAACGAGAAAATCAAAGAAAGTCAGGATTTTGCACCTGACGGCGTCACGTTTTGGATGCTGACGCCGTCACTTGATGAATGGAGCTGATGGAAATTAACACGTGACGCCCCAGAAAGAATTTAGTGAAATTACATGTGACACCGTCACGTGTATTTTGGAGTAGGCCATCACGTGTTAAATTAAAGAGAGATGGCCCAAAAGATTTATAACCAGAAGGGTTCAAGTAGGCCATCACGTGTTAACTAGTCACAACTTGCGCGCAGAGTAGCTGTTACTGTTTTGGCCATAAAATCTTCATATGAACTCGGATTTAGGTGATTCAAAAGCCCACGCGAAGAGGACGAAGAGATCTACAATTTGGTGAAGAAAGATTGGTCTTGACGCCGTCACCTTATACGGGGTGACGCCGTCAAGTTGGGCCATGCAGAAAAGTGCCTATAAATACAACCTTATAACTTCATTATTTGTAAGCCCCAAACCCCTTAAGTCCGATTCTAGGTTTAGGGTAGGTGTTTTTCCAGCAACTTAGAGGGTCTTAATCACTCCATTAACATCTTGTATTGGTGTGTTGATTCTATCTTAATTATGTCTTCCATTATTATTGTTGCTTCTTCTTCATTGATTATGTTTTGCTAAATCACCTAGTGTTTACCTATGATTGTGTGAAACTTGTGTATAACTAATTAGATCTTATTGATTCTTGTTGATGTTTGTGTCTATCTCCATCAATTAAGGCGTGACAACTTCAATAGATCTAGTTGGTTTAGTTTATAATTCTTGCTTCCTATTGTTTCTTGTTTTGATTGGGTGATGTCGATGTTAGGCTTAAGAAAACTGGCTAACCTCCTATATGGTAACTTGCTTGAACGTCTTAAGAAACATGAATCGGATGTGTACTACGGTTATTTGGTTGTATTTAATGCATAAGCGAATTCTAGTGATCCCATGTTAGGAGCTTTTAGTCGGCTCGACATAAGAGTGAAGTAGGAGCTTATAGAGTTAGGGAAGATCGTACATGGCCCTACGAATGGTATTAAGGAATGCAACCCGTCAATTAAAACAAGGTGTGACAACTCAATAGGTAGAATTGGATAGCTAGCAAGGAGTAATACATCATAGGTAGACATGCTTCACTTCCCTTGTAGAACCCTAGTTTACTTTCTTGCACATTAGTTTAAGTAGTAGCTTTTGGGTTAGTTGATTAGCAACTAATTCCGCCCCTCCTTCCAAAACCCGAGATTTTTACTTGCTTTCCATAAAATATAAAAATACAAAAAGAATCATCCCTCACCTCTAGACTTAGTAGATAAACTTCAATCCTAACGAACATTATTCTTTGAGTTGAACGATCAATCCCCCGGTACTTGTCACTTCACTATACTACATCGGTCAGGTACACTGCCTGGTGGGGATTGCAAGCTTCTCAAGATCCCTTGAGAGGTAAACCTACTGCAAGGTTGCAAAACCACGCATCAATATGCTATAATAAGAGCGTTATCAACATCTCTGATAAAGTGATAATGCACATTGATGTGCTTAGTCCTTTCATGAAAAGCATGATTCCGCGATAAGTGAATCGCGCCCTGATTATCACAATTAATTGCCACAGCGTTAAGCTCCACGCCCAACTCTTCCAAGAGTCCCCTTAGCCAAATAGCTTCCTTCACAGCCTCCGTAAGGGCCATATACTCCGCCTCTGTAGTTGAAAGAGCCACCACGTGTTGTAGGGTTACCTTCCAGCTTACAACACATCCCTGTACTAAAAACGCGTAACCTGTGATCGACCTACCTTTATCCGGATCCTTTGCGTAGTCTGAATCAACAAAACCTGTTACGTCCACATGGTTGCCACGATTTGTCCCAAACACCAAACCCACGTTTGCAGTACCCCGCAAATATTTCAAAATCCACTTCACTGCTTCCCAATGATTTTTACCTGGATTCGCCAAATATCTACTAACTACACTTACCGCATACGCTATGTCTGGCCTCGTGCACACCATCAAGTACATTAAGCTCCCAACCGCATTTGAATACGGCACCTTACTCATCCTTTCAACATCACAATCCCTAACCGGACAATCCTTCAACGACAGCTTGAAGTGCCCACCCAATGGCATCTGAACCGATTTCCCATTGTCTATTCTAAATTTATTTAAAATCTTAGAAACGTACCCGGATTGTGACACCCTCAGAATCTTGCGACTCCGATCCCTGATGATCTCCATACCAAGAATCTTCTTTGCTTCCCCGAGCTCCTTCATGTCGAACTCCTTTTTAAGCAAAGACTTGATAGACCCAATCTCAGCCTTGCTTTTACAAGCAATCAGCATATCGTCTACATATAACAATAGATAGATATACTCACCTAGTGCATAACTCCTGTAATATACGTAGCTGTCGTAACTGCTACGCTTGAACCCGTTGCTCAGCATGTACTCATCGTAACTGCTACGCTTGAACCCGTTGCTCTAGCTCAGAATCTCTACACGCAGTTAATGCAAGTATAACCTGAATAGATGTGTGTCGAACTACCGGTGAAAATACTTCATTATAGTCAATACCTTCCCTTTGTGTAAATCCACGAGTCACCAAACTTGCCTTATACCTAGGCTTTTGAACACCTTCAATCCTTTCCTTTATCTTGAACAGCCATTTGGAGCTCACCAACTTTTGCCCAGCTGGATGATCTACTAGCTCATAGGTCTTATTATTCCTCAGAGAATCCATCTTTTCTTCATCCATAGCAGCTTTCCACTTAGAACTGTCTTCACAAGCAACTGCCTCCTGGTATATCAATGGTTCATGAGTATCTTCTTCCTCTGCTGCAGCAAACGCCTAAGCAGCTATATTACTCTCATCTCGAAACCTTAAAGGTTTCGTTCTTGTCCTTGGCTATCTATCCCGAACCAACTGATAATCTGTGAAATCCAGTGTTTGATCATGATCCTGATCCCCTGCATCTTCATCATCACCATCTTCCTGATCATCTGTCTGATCTTCCTCAAGCGAATGATTATTTAACCTCTGCAGTTCCACCTCAACTTGTAATTCCTCAACAGACTTATCAGTACCTGCACCAGAATCCTTCAACGTGTCTTTGTACATGACACTTTCATTGAAGACCACGTTCCTGGTAGTGACTATTTTAGGTGATTCATTATCAAGCCTATATAGCCTGTACCCTTTCACACCTTCAGGATACCCTAAAAGAATGCATTTTACCGCTCTCGGCTCGAGCTTACCTTGTTTAACATGTGAATATGCGACACAGCCGAAAATCCTCAACATCCAATAATCACTTGGATGTCCCGACCACATCTCCATAGGTATCTTTTCTCAATCACTGTCGATGGTGACCTATTTATAAGATATGCGGCCGTACATGTCGCTCCTGCCCAGAAGGTCTTCGGCAATCCAGACTAAATTAATAAACAGCATACCTTATCCATGAGAGTTTTGTTCATACGTTCTGCTAATCCATTCTGTTGTGGCATCCTGACAACTGTCAAATATCTAGCAATCTCACTCTCAGTGCATAGCTGCTCAAACTCCCGGTTACAGAACTCAAGACCATTATCTGTCCTCAGCTTCTTAACCGTCCTCCCAGTTTGATTCTCTACTAACTGCTTCCACTCTTTGAACTTTCCAAATGCTTCGTGTTTGAACCTGAGAATATAAACCCATACCCTCCTGGAATAATCATCAACAATAGATAAGAAATACCTTTTACCTCCCAATGATTCCACCTGAGACGGACCCCATAAGTCTGAATGAACATAGTCTATCACTCCCTGAGTAGTGTGCCTTCCCTACACCGAAACTGACTCGATGTGACTTTCCTAGAACACAATTCTCACAAAAATCGAGCTTACCTAGACTCTTCTTGCGAAATAGCTCCTGCTTTTCTAGCACCTGAAGTCCCTCCTCACTGATATGTCCCAGTCTTTTGTGCCAAACCTGCGCAAGACTGTCTTTTTCTTCAACACTAGCATTAAGCTCATCCGCCACTGCATGGCCATCCAAAGAGTATACGCAATTATCCCTTCGGGTTCCAGATAAAATAACCCTGGAACCATTAATCACCTTGATTTTTCCCGACTGCATTTTTACGGTATATCCCTCTTTTTCAAGAGTTCCCAGCGATATCAAGTTTCTTTTCAATTCAGGAATATACCTGACATTGTGTAATACAAAACTTGACCCATCTTTCAGTTTACCCTCACCTTGCCAATACCTCTGATCTTGCACTCTCTGTTGTCACCCAACAGTACCCTGCCACCATCGCATTCCAGAAAATCAAAAAATAAATCTAACCTGGGTGTCATGTGGTATGAACCTCCTGAATCCATGATCCAATCTAGCAGAGCCTCTGCACTCATAACCATCATCACCTCAGAACCGTCATAAATCGAACTACTGGAGCTTGGCTGATCATCTTTCTTGACGAAACCATTTGAATTTTTGCGATTATTCTTCGGATAGTTTCTCTTCAAGTGCTCCTCAGACTGGCAAATATAGCACTTGAGTCTTCCACCTCGAGACTTCGATCTTGACTTTCCCCAAGACTGATGTGAATTCCTGCGATCAGTTCTTCCCCTCACGTATAACCCTTCACCATCATCCCCCTTCGCCTTAGATCTTTCTTTGATTTCCTTTGAATTCAGTGTGTCCATCACATCCTACAAAGTCAAAGCTTCCCGTCCATTAAGCAAGGTATCCACAAAGTGTTCGTATGATCCTGGTAAAGAAGTGAGTAATAATAAAGCAAGATCTTCATCCTCGAATTTTACCTCAATATTTGCTAAATCAAGAACGATTTTGTTGAACTCATCTACATGCTCGGAAATCGTATGTCCAGCCGGCATGTAGAATGTATACAACTTCTTCTTTAGGTACAACTTATTGGCCAAGGACTTTGTCATGTACAAAGTCTCAAGCTTGGTTCAAACCCCCGCTGCAGTCGTCTCTCCAGTAACCTCTCTCAGAAACTTGTTACCTAAACACAAAATCACGACACTATGAGCTTTCTTGTTCAGCTCAGCTTTCGCTGTAGCTTCCATATCCGCGGGTAAAACCTCCAGAGTTGCTTCACATCCATGTTAGATTAATAAAGCACGCATCTTGATCCTCCATAACCTGAAATCACCAGTTCCATCGAATTTTTCGATGTCAAACTTGGCTCCCGTCATTCTTTAATCCCTTTGTTAATTTGCTAAACCTTGTGATATATTAAACCTCACAATCACAAATTACAAAGTCCCTTGTGCAATACCCTCTTTATTAATGTAACATTTTGTTTTATAAATAATAAAAAAAAAATACAAATTGATTTTTTTTATTCCATCAATATTATAAAAGGTTTATCTCCTGTTGAGTGTTGACTTTATCTTTGATGACAAAACTAATATGGTCTTCTTATACGTTTATCACATCAAAGAAACACAACCACCAGAGAAAAAAAAACCGATCTTCAATCCACCCGAAAACCAACAAACCCTTAGATCTTCTATACCTTGTCACAAACCCGGACAATCGAAGACCCAAGAACCCTTACTGTCGATAACCCTGCTGTTTTTGTTGTTCGTTAGTCTGGTAGCCCAAACAGAAACACCCAGCTCCTGCTCCTTCCAGAAAACGAACACCAAAGAACCCTTCTTGATCGATCCTAGATAACCAGCGAACTTCGCGAACCTGAGCTCTTGATACCACTTGTTGATATTTTTGATCAACAATCCTGGTTACTAGAGCGGATAACTCGACCACGAAGTCGACACACTTGCAGCATAGACAGAAAAGAAAGATTGAGCACAAGTAAGTAACCCTAATCGTTTGTTTAATTAGTTATTGAAAGAATGTGTACAAGACCCATCCCCCCTCACCTCCTTTTATAGAGACGAGGGGGAGGGTAAACCGACTCTAACAAGGAGTCCTAATGTTGGCTGTGATAATATGCAGAAAAGGAAAAACGAGTTGGGCTTGGGACACAAGCCAACCCAACGACCCTTTAAGCTTAACACTATGCCCTGTGGACTTAACAATAAGCTAATATAGAGACTAAACTCATAATAGTTAATAATAGATTTTTTAGGTAAAAGGGTTACATTCGGTAAAATATTATTACTCCAAAACACAATTAATTACAACGGATGTGGGTGAATCCCACACCTTAGCCCAAAAAGGCAAATCAAAAGTGCCTACAGTGCTTAAGGCCTAAACACGCATAAGAAATGGCATGCCATACTTATGCAAAACAAAATAACAACCTATCTAACCTGACCACGGAGACTAATGTCATAAGCATTAGCAAACTTAAATTGAGCATCGGTCAGAACACAATAATCAAACTCATCATCGTTATAACTTATAAGGGTTTTGGTCATAAGTATCTTCATTCTAGTGCTCTAATAAGCTCTTCATGCCCACTCCAACACCACCTTTAAAACCGTCAAATACCAGAAGTTTCAAAATGGATGATAGATTATAGGCTTATTTTTGTAAGACTTATAAAGGGTTCTTAATGTTACATTTGTAAGCTATATCATCAATAATAAAATATGACAAACTTAGTTTTACTATCCAACAGTTAAATGAGCTCCAAACAAAGCTAAATCTTCGAGATGAGCTTGTTCAAGCTTGACTCGTGAATCTTGAGCAGCTCATTAGTTTAAAGCGTAGAATTACATCCCGTTAAAAATAGAAAAAAGGGCAAATTACCTGAAAATGTATTTAACTTGCCACTTTTTACCATTGTATGTAGCATTCTTTTTTTTCCCCAATCTGTCAATGAACTTGCAAAATCCGTTCATTGCGTGTAGCGGTGACCTGTTTGACCTGCTGGGGCAGGTTAAACTAACGATCGTTAGGTTTATCATTGCAATGTTAGTCCTTTAGACTAACGATCGTTTATAATGGCTACATACAATGACAAAAAGTAACAAGTTAGATTACTTTTATTATTTTTAAAATTTATGTACGTTTTTTACACGTTTTTGCACACATTTTTATACACGTTTTCATACACATTTTTATACACGTTTATACACACGTTTTTATACACGTTTTTATGCATGTTTTTATACGGATTTTTATAAACACATTTGTATACACGTTTTTATGCACGTTTTTATACACACGTTTTTATACACGGTTTTACACACGTTTTAAAAATATTCCAATACATACATTTTTATACGTTTTCGTCTGTTTTCTTACGTTTTCGTTTTTTTATGTTTTCACACGTTTTTTTTACGTTTTCGACAATTTTTTACGTTTTCGTCCGTTTTTTACATTTTACATCCGTTTTTTACGTTTTCGCCGGTTTTTTTACGTTTTCGCCCGTTTTTTTATGTTTTCGTCAATTTTTTTACGTTTTCGCCCGTTTTTTACGTTTTCGTCCGTGTTTTTACGTTTTCGGCTTTTTTTTACGTTTTCGTCCGTTTTTTACGTTTTCGTCTGTTTTTTTTTATGTTTTCGCCCTTTTTTTACGTTTTCGTCTATTTTTTAACGTTTTATCCGTTTTTATGCATTCGTCTATTTTTTTACGCTTTCTCCCGTTTTATTACATTTTCCCTTTTTTTTTTACGTTTTCGTCTGTTTTTTTACGTTTACGCACTTTTTTTTTACGTTTTTGTTCATTGTTTTACGTTTTCGTCAGGTTTTTTATATTTTAGCCTGTTTTTTATGNGTCTGTGGATGGTAAGCGGTACTCATATCAAGTTGTGTTCCAAACGAGTTCTGAAGTGACTGCCAAAACTTCGAGGTAAACCTGCTGTCCCTATCGGATATGATAGACACAGGTACTCCATGTCGAGAGACTATCTCGTTCACGTAGAGTCTAGTCAGCTTATCCATACTATAATTATCCTTAATCGGCAAAAAGTGAGCAGATTTCGTCAATCGTTGGCTTCTTTGTGAGACTTGTATAAAAAGATAGACAATGGTCACGCTACTGATGTGGATAGGACTACTCGAATTAATAGGATGCAAGAGCTCGAAATCTTAGAGAAGCTGGAATAGATGGACCTGTTTCAGAAATCTAGGGTTAATTGGGAGGTAGAGGGAGATGAAAATTCGAAATTCTTTCATGGCCTTATTAACTCTAGAAGGAAATCTCAAATGGTTCAAGGAATCATGCTTGATGGTGTTTGGAATTCCGATCCTAAGGACATTAAATCAGCTTTCCTTGACTTCTACAAGGATAAGTTTAGTCGCCAAGACTCCCCGGTTTCCTTCCCTTCAATGTTTCCGGCTAATCGTCTTAGCATTGCTGATCGGGATTTTCTTGAATCCATGGTTTCTATGGATGAAATTAAGGCGGCGGTTTGGGATTGTGGTAGTCAAAAGGCTCCAGGGCCGGATGGTTACTCTTTCATGTTTATTAAAAAGTTCTGGGATCTTCTGAAGCACGATATTCAATCAATTGTGGTTTGTTTATTCTCTACTGGTACGTTCCCCCAAGGTTCAAATTCAGCTTTCATTACGCTTATTCCTAAAGTGTCTAACCCTTTGTTTATCAAAGACTATAGACTTATTTCTCTTATTTGTATTCATTACAAGATTGTGGCTAAAATCATTGCTAATAGATTATCCAAGGTCAGACTCTATCATTAGTCCAGAGCAATCTGCTTTTATTACGGGGCAGCAAATCCTTGATGGCCCTCTTATTCTTAGAGAGGCTATTGATTGGTACAAGAAACGTAAAAAGAAAATGATGTTATTCAAAATTGATTTTGAAAAAGCCTTTGATTCTATGAGCTGGAAGTACCTTGATTTTGTTCTTGATAAATTGGGTTTTGGTATTAAATGGCGTAGTTGAATTAAAGCTGGATTAGTGTCGTCTAGGACTTCTATTCTCATTAATGGGAGCCCTACATCGGGGTTTTCTTTAAAAAGAGGTTTGAGGCAAGGGGACCCCCTCTCACCTTTTCTGTTCATTATTGTTATGGAGGGTCTTCATATGGCTCTTAACGATGGTTTAGCTACTAATATGTTTCATGGCGTCAAGGTCGGTTCCCCGGGTATGCACCTTTCTCATCTCTTTTATACAGACGATGTTATTATCCTTTCTGAGTGGAATCTAAATGCCTATGGAAAATATTATTCGGATCCTCAATATTTTTTACATTGCTTCCGGGCTTAAGATTAATATCCATAAATTTAATGTATATGGAGTTGGGGTTTCGTCTAATGAGGTACAGATTATGGCTTCCTACACGGGATGTGAAACGGAGAAAACGTACAAAAAACGGAGAAACGAAAAAAAAAAAAAAAAAAAAAAAAAGGAGAAAACATAAAAAAATAGGACTAATGATGCAAATACGATTAGTCCTGAAGGCTAACAGTGTAATATTATCTATCTCGTTAAGAGATAACGGAGAAATTATTTGCACCCGAGGGATGTAGGGTGGCAAACGTTTGGCTAACGAGTGATGTAACTTGCCAATAGTTTCTGACAGAGATGTAAAGTGGCAAAAGGTGTAAAGCACATGTATTTTGCAGTTTACTCAAAAAAAGAATTTAGAAATTTTGTGCACACTAATCAAACGTGGACCATACCAAAACCGTTAACCCGTACGCTATCAAACACAAAACCTCTTCATTTCTTACTTGATCACACCATCATCCACTGATCATATTTCCCCAAAATCCAATTACCAGAAAATGCCTAACCGTAACAACAATAACGACGACGACAGGGGTTTACTATGGAAGCTTCCGGCAGTTTATTCCGACAAACTCGGTAAACTGGGTCCCGCCTTTGGTCTTGGTGCTGGTTGCGGCCTTGGTTTCGNAAAAAAGGGAAAACTTAAAAAAACACACGAAAACGTATAAAAATGTATGTATTGAAATATTTTAAAAACGTGTGTAAAACCGTGCATAAAAACGTGTGTATAAAAATGTGCATAAAAACGTATATACAAATGTATGCATAAAAATCCGTATAAAAACATGCATAAAAACGTGTATAAAAACGTGTGTATAAACGTGTATAAAAATGTGTATAAAAACATGTATAAAAATGTGTGCAAAAACGTGTAAAAAACGTACATAAATTTTAAAAATAATAAAAGTCATCTAACTTATTACTTTTTGTCATTGTATGTAGCCATGATAAACGATCGTTAGTCTAAAGGACTAACATTGCAATGATAAACATAACGATCGTTAGTTTAACCTGCCCCAGCAGGTCAAATAGGTCACCGCTACACGCAATGAACGAATTTTGCAAGTTCATTGACAGATTGGGGAAAAAAAAGAAGGCTAAATACAATGGTAAAAAGTGGCAAGTTAAATACATTTTCAGATAATTTGCCCTAGAAAAAAACAAAAGATAAGAGACAATTTCCATATACACATGATCTAATCATCAAAACCGCACATGTACCCGACATATAAATTTTGAATATATCTCTGCTACTTATAATGTTTGTATATGCATTTTTTAAACTTAAAATGCTTAAAATTTGAGTAATGTTGATTGCCTATAATAGTCTTAAACTTAACTGCTTAATTGACAAGTAATGTTAGTAGATTATTATACATCTGATTAAAATTTGTTACGTCATCCACAGTTAAATTAATATTATATTGTTTAACCCTTAATCTTTTTATTATTTTTTGTTTCTAGCTAATGAACTTTTCCTCCTAATAACTACAAATTGAAATCGTAAATTTTGCATCAAGAGTCAAAGCATCAAGATTTCACAAGTATAATTATTTGCTGTTACACACCGTTGCTTTGCGCGGGTTTAGTCTAGTAATTTGTAATGTAGTTTAGAGTAAGGATCAAATAAGAAATAAAAGTAAAATGAGAAGGATGAGAAATAACCACAGCCGCACATTTCAGATGCACCTATAAAAAGAGATGCATCTCCCATGAAATTTTCCTTCTTTATTTGAAATGTGTGGCTGAAAATATTTCTCATTCTTCTTATTTTTATTTGTCTTCTTAGTGAATCCATTCCCGTATAGTTTAGAGCATGTTTTGGATGAAAACATGAGCTAAATATAAAACACTAGATAAAAGTTCAATAAAGATCACAGATCTTCTAAAGATCAAATTAATAAATATTTTTCATTCATTTTTTTCATCAAATTAAAAAACTCACTTTCATACTTTAAAAAAAAAAAAAAAAAATTAAATACCTCACAAATTCTTAATCGTTACGCGAAACAAATTGTACTATCACAATGAGCATTAAATAATTTTTCTATAGAGGGGCACTTTTATATAATTTAGACGAACTTTTTAGAGTCTTTGTTTGTGTCTATCCAGAAAAATCACATATGATTCGTAAAATCATTTTTGTTATTTTAAAAATCATATGTAATTTATCAAATCACATGTGGCTTAATTGTGATTTCACGTGATTTATGAAATAACACATGATTTTTAAAATAACAAATCAATCACAAATGATTTTACAAATTACATTTAATTTTTCTGGGCGAGAATTTCAACACCAAAAAGTAAAGTTCTAAAGAGAAAATCGTCAGAAGCATATTGAAGTGATAAAATACTTTTTTTGTTTGCGATAGTGTATTTTTCGTAGCTGATTTACTATTTGAAATATATTAAAAAAAATGAAAAATAGTTTTGATAAACAAAAAAAAGATCTTTAGAAATTTTGTGAACACTAATCAAACGTGGACACCGTTAACCTACACTCACGCTATCAAACACAAAACCTCTTTTCATTTCTTACTTGATCAAACACCATCATCCACTAATCATCATATTTCCCCAAAATCCAATTACCAGAAAATGCCTAACCGTAACAACAACAATAACGACGACGACAGGGGTTTACTATGGAAGCTTCCGGCAGTTTATTCCGACAAACTCGGTAAACTCGGTCCCGCCTTTGGTCTTGGTGCTGGTTGCGGCCTTGGTTTCGGTGTTGGACTCATTGGAGGTACTCTTTTTACTTAGGGGGTGTTTGGATCACCTTATTTAGCCCCCTTATTAGCTTATTTCATTCTGAAAAAAAAAAACCCCACTTTCTTCACCTTATCAACTTCTTCTTATTGGCTTTTAAGCCAATAAGTTCAAGATAATCAAGTGAGCTTATTGACTTATTTTTCCGAAATCAAATAAGCTCATAAGGCGGCTAAATAAGGTGATCCAAACACCCCCTTAATCGGATTTATTACATTGTTGTTTTTAGGGGTTGATGTCTATTATTAGAATAAAATGGTTCTTTTGGTTTGCTCAAAATCACTAACCCGTCCTCCTGTAAATGAGTTGCCGGATTGGACGATTTATGCGACTACTATTTCCTGGCGTTGAGTATTACGGCAGTTAGTTTCCAAGAGGGGCGGTTTAATGAGTTTGACTAGATGAGATGTACCCTATTAGTAATTAGTATTTCTTAGACTCTAGTTATATATGTTTGTGTAAATAGCACCACGCAACATAACCTTATCAGCTAGTCAGAATTATTATCTTGAATTAGATTGCGGTTTACAATTATATTAGGATTTTGGAATTGAATATCTGCTTCCTAAATAAGCATTTCATGTTTGAGAACATCGTGTTAGTTTTCGTGAGTCTGAGGAAACCACATATACCATTTTAGTAATTTACCGTCCTTATTATGTTAGGCGCTGTTTGTTTTTTAAGATCTTTTATGTCCATTCTACAATATCATGTGTGCTATTGAAGACGTGGATCATTTTTACCTCTTATGTTTGAAAAAAAAAAAAAAAAAACAAACAAACAAACAAACAAACACTAACATATGCCCTGCATACATAAGTGGAAAGAACAAACACTCATTTTCAGAATCGTCTGCGTTTGCCTGCTTAAAAAAAGCAAACATAACGTCTGCAGGCATAAGAGGCAGAAAAGTTCTTCCTTGACAAACAAACACCACCTCACTTTGGTTAATGTTGTGTAATTAATACCACACAACATAACCTCACTAGCCCGTCAATCTTATTATCTTGAATTAGATAAGGGTTGACACTTACATTAGGGATATGTAATTGAATATCTAGCCCTGAAGTTCCATTGTTGGTTCGACTGCCTAGGAGCAATCAGTTTACCTAACATAGCCATTAAGCTCCAGCTCTTCGATAAAATAGTTACTTCATTGATGTTAGACACACTTCTCCTTTTAATTCCAAATGGATTGAGAATCTTACTTAGCTTAAGGTGGTGTTTGGTTCATAATTTTGTAGTGGAAATTGCTTATTTTTAATTTGGTATTACTGAATATTTTTGTTGGTTGGCGTTTCCTACATAAGGATTTCATGTTTGAGAACATGGTATCACTTGGAAAAAGTGGTTATGGAGTCAATAATGAATCCAAGGCCTATAAGACTGGGAAACATATGAAAACACAATCAACACCTAATTTATTACTTGTAAAATGGTTAAGTTGGTTTATTCAAAATCACTGAAACGTCCTCTTGGAAACTAATTGTTGATATGATCAACGCGAGGAATATTCTTTGGAAACAATTGCATGTATGGTTTTCGAGAGGGGCAATTTTTTATGCAACAAATATTTCCTCTCATTGACCATTAAGTTAGGTTTTAAGAGGGATGATTTTAGTGAGTCTGAGCAAACTTCGTATACTATTTTAGTAATTTACTAGCTGTGATGCTACTTTGCTTAATTTCGAGTAAGAGAGTGTTTGCCTTCGCTTATTTGATGGACTTATGAGCTTATCAACTTGAACTTATAGCATATTTTAGTTCACAAGCGAAGTGGATAAACTCATAAGCCCATCAAATAAGCCAATACAAACACCCCTTAAATAACACCACACAACATAACATCACTAGTTAGGCAGTCTTATTATCTCGAAATAGATTAGGGTACATCATGGATATGTTATTCAATATTTGGGACTAAAGCTCCATTGATGGTTCAACTATATCGGAGCAATCATTTTCCCTAGCATAACCCTTAAATATCCGCTCTTCGAGAAAATAGTGACTTCATTGATGTTGTACATAAAGTTCTTGTAATCCCAAATGGATTAAAAATTTTACTTAGCCTTAACTTTAAGTGATGTGTGGTTCATAATTTCGTAGTGGAAATTGTTGATTTTAATTGGGTGTTACTGATTACTTTCGTTTGTGTGTACTAATATGCTTTTCATATTTGTTAACATGGTATTCCTTGGAAGTTGGAACAAGTGGTTTTGGAGTCGATAATGAATACTAACTTGATGTCTTTCTATATTTTAAAAGGAAATGTTGAAAGAAAACTTTCTATTGACTAGTTATGTGTGATTGCATTATGCAAGGTTTTTAAGTTGGAATCGTAGTTTAAGAGGGATGATTTTAGTGAGTCTGAGCAAACTTCGTATACTATTTTAGTAATTTACTAACTGTGATGCTACTTTGCTTAATTTCGAGTAAGAGAGTGTTTGCCTTCGCTTATTTGATGGACTTATTAGCTTATCAACTTGAACTTATAGCATATTTTAGTTCACAAGCGAAGTGGATAAACTCATAAGCCCATCAAATAAGCCAATACAAACACCCCTTAAATAACACCACACAACATAACATCACTAGTTAGGCAGTCTTATTATCTCGAAATAGATTAGGGTACATCATGGATGTGTTATTCAATATTTGGGACTAAAGCTCCATTGATGGTTCAACTATATCGGAGCAATCATTTTCCCTAGCATAACCCTTAAATATCCGCTCTTCGAGAAAATAGTGACTTCATTGATGTTGTACATAAAGTTCTTGTAATCCCAAATGGATTAAGAATTTTACTTAGCCTTAAGTGATGTGTGGTTCATAATTTCGTAGTGGAAATTGTTGATTTTAATTGGGTGTTACTGATTACTTTCGTTTGTGTTTGCTAATATGCTTTTCATATTTGTTAACATGGTATTCCTTGGAAGTTGGAACAAGTGGTTTTGGAGTCGATAATGAATACTAACTTGATGTCTTTCTATATTATAAAAGGAAATGTTGAAAGAAAACTTTCTATTGACTAGTTATGTGTGATTGCATTATGCAAGGTTTTTAAGTTGGAATCGCATAAATCCAATTCTTGTTTTAGGCAATTTAGTATCTACTGATACGTCTTCCATCTTAGGCAACCAGTTACCGTGAGCAGCAACCTACTTTCAAGTTTATGGGAATGACAATATTTGATAAAAAGTAAATTTCCTAGAATGGGAACTGAATGCAAGTAGATTACTATTTTATGCATCTTCTATTTTATGTTATACTAAAACATAGTATTCATCTTTAGTATAGGCAAATGCAAAAGTGCGATTACTAGCATAATTAAGATGGAAATACTACAGTGTTTTTATTGAATTTGTTCTTTGGTTACCTAAAATGAATATTACTTCAGGTGCAGGGTTAGGTCCTGGAATTCCAGGTCTGCAAGTTGGTTTTGGGTTTGGTGCTGGATGTGGAGTTGGTCTAGGATTTGGGTATGGTGCAGGGAGGGGCATTGCTTATGATGAGAATCGGAAACATTCCAATGTTGGCAAGTTATTCAGTGGACCTGGCAGTCTTCCTACTCAGTAAGTTACACTCGCATGTGTGCTGTGTTTCAGGTCGGAAATCATGGTTACCAAAAAAAAAAAAAAAAGAATGTGTGGTGTGTGTTTGTTGCTTAATGATTCAGTAATGTGAATATATGTGCTAGAACTTTCTTCAGCATCTTTGCTGCTGTTTGCTGAAATTGAACTGTTACTGCTTTGGTCTGCTTTGTTTCTTATCACCTATTTAAATTTCTGTTTCTAAACTCTTCAATATCACCCATAAGTCCTTGCTAAATTGCCCATCTTCACCTTTATTTGAATCAGCTGAAGCTAGTGAGTACGTTTATTAGCAAAAATTAGATCTCTTAGTTGTGTACGATGTTTATACCACCAATATACACCTGCTTGAAAGTGTGTATCGAAAGCTTGACAGAATTTTAAGAGTTTAAATGCTTCAATTACAGTTATGTGTTTTCTTAGCTGTTGATCCCTGTTATTCAGACTTATATGTTTACATATGCAGGCGCGTGCACATATAAATGCTCTATTTACTTAAATAGGTATTGAATCCTGATATCATCACATCTAGCAATAGATCTCTTACGGCCTTTAGTTCATGCATCTTTGCATATGCCTTTACACGTAACCATTAAAAAAGTTGGTGTTTCTAGATCTTCTGTCTATATGACTATTTTATCAATTTGGTTAACGTATAGTGTCTGATCTTCTGTCATCATGGCACTGTCAGCTCCTTCCATTTAAAGTCACATACTTGAGCTGTATAACACTGATGATCATAGATATTTTGTCTCGTAAACTAAATTATTTGTTTAGTATCATATCATGTGAAGTCAGTCTAGTCTTGAAAAGCTATGTGACCGGTGACCTAATAATTTCAATGCTTTCCAGACCTTTGCTAGTAGGTTATTCTTGTCTAGTTGTCTTTATCCTTGATAGATATAACAAAACGAAACAGCAACTGATATATTATTTTAACAGTTTACTATAACCAAGTATATAATTTGCAACTATAGTCCCTTATTTCATGCTATCCAGTCACTTGTTAGTTTGGGTTTGGTGGTAGCAAGTGGTAACCAAAAGTTTTTATTTTTAAAATTATTTTTAGCTTATTATTCTCCAATATACGTTTTCAATAGTTCTGATCTTTCCAAACGTTGACTTGTTGATACCAGGGATGAGATTGGTGATCTGATAGACGAGGTTGTCGTGAACACTAAAAAGCTGATCAAAGCAACTCACAGAGAGGTCGAAAAATGGAGAAGATATTAGTGGATTTTATTCAAATCATGAATGTTTAATATGTAAATAAGACTATCTGGCATATATACACATAATTCATGTCTTTGTTGAATATGATTTTTTGTACATATAACTTATGGTTTATCTTAGCAAGTTAACATAAAGTGCCCTGTGTCACCTGAATTTGGATTGGGGCTGCCTGCTTAACTTGTATTTTAGGTGAAAGTTGTTTTATCGTGCACCATGAAATGAAAATCAAATAGCATGGTCAAGTAATTAGGGTCTACAAGTTCAAGTTTTGAGCGATGACAACTGAAAACGGGTAGCTCCAAAATTTGGCTTTACAGAATGGCGTTTGAAATTTTGTTCCAACCAAGTTTGTGAATTTGTAGCATTATCTTTGTATAGGTAGTTGAAAATGCACAGTGCTTACACAAGCTACACACCTTTATTTGTGTTGAGATTCTTTATATTATTTGTTTGTTGATTTGTTAAATTTTACTTGCTTTCTTCAGTTTTAATGTTTGATCAAAAAATATAAAATTTGAAGAGTATATATAAAAGTTAAAGATGAACGACCCTAAATGATAATATATCCCCACCTGAAAACACAATTAGTTTTAAACTTAATAAAAAAGTATTGAAAATTGACCATAAAAATATTATTTGTTTTAAATAATCTAAATTGCACATGAATAATACTGGCATCAGAAAACTAAGCAGTGATGCAAGTAGTGATGGAAAATGGAGAAGTGGTGATAATTGGTGCAGGATTTGCGGTCTAGCAACAGCCATCGCTCTTCACCGCAAAGGAATCAAAAGCTTAGTATTTGAGAGATCAGAAACTCTGAGGAACACCACTGGAACCGCGATACTTATCTGCCAAAATAGAATGTGAGCTCTTGATCAGCTCGGTGTCGCCGAGACCCTACGCCGCACGGCCATCCCTGTTCAAAGGTACGTCACACTAAATAAGACCGTTAAACCTACCCACCAAAACTTGTTTGTGCTCTTAAGCCTGGTTTGGTCGGACAAGTCCAACCACTTTTTATATAACTTTGACCGAGGGTGATGGTTCATATAATCTCAATCTTGTTTTTCTTTCTTTAAAGATTATGTAACTAAAAAAAAAAAATGTTTAGGTTTAGCAGGGAAATATGCTTATCAGAATCCATTTTAGTAAGGGTCCATTTTAGTACCAAATTGACCAAAATTTTTATTAAGGAGAATCTCTACTCACTATAGCTAGGAGTAAATTTGACGAGTCGATAACATGTACTGTAGCAGTTTACTAACTTTTGTAAGTTAAAAAAAAGTTGTAGATATGATAATGTAAAATTTTCATTTAGCATAATAAAGTACATGTATGGTAACTAACAAGTAGAAGGAGCTCGCCGCGTTGCGGCGGGGCTTTCACTAAATTTGGCAAATTCTTTTTAACCTCGATATGTCATTGTTCGATTAAAGTTTCGGGCTCCCTTTCTTCGTAATATTGTAGCATGTTCGGTTATATTTTATTATTAAAACATTGCTAGATATGTAATATATGCTAAATTTTAATTCTTTTAATTTTTTTTTTAAAAAAAAAACGCACGTATGTTAAAAGTATATTAATATTAGATTTTTTATTTTATTTTATTTTTTGTTGTAATGAGGACGCGTTTCTAGCGGTGTAAATCGTTAAGTATTTGTTAAATTTTTTGTAAATAAACTTTGCTATATAAAAAAAAGAATCACATATAAACTTTTATAGTGTTGTACGTCTTTGGCTCTTATAGTTTTAAAAAGTTAAGAATAATTTTTAAAGTTATTTGATAGGTTAATGGTACATTTTAAAAATATTTTATTTAAAAACTATACATATATTAAACTTCAAACTTTTTTATAAAACCATACGCACGTCAAAAGCATATCAATATTGGGCTTGTTTTGTTCGTTATCGAGAGACCTATTTGGCAGTAATTTTTTTATTCAAGAAACGCTAGAGATTTGTTAAATATTTAGTAAATAAAGTTTGTTATATAAAAAAGTCGTAAATATTAAGAAGTACAGGGTGTGTTTTGTAAATTTTATTTTTTTTACTAATATTATATGGGGCACATTGCCCTGTCTCCCTCTATAGTATATAGAGTGAATAACTATGATAGCACTACTTAAAGGTAAGTACGTTAACGGTTGAAAGGTAAGTACGTTAACAGTTGAAAATTCAAATATTTTACTATCTATATTCTTCTTCAAAATACATTTCCTGTAAGCATCTTATACACTCTTTATGCTGCACTTCCTCCTGGTACTGTCAAGTTCGGACGACAACTTGAATCAATAAAACTAGACCCGTATACTGCTAAACATGTTCTCAGGTTCATCGATGGAAGTTCCATTATTGCCAAGGTATTAAAACTGTTTTGTTTTATTAATGTTTCTATCACACGACCAACATGGTGATATTATTCGCTTTGCTCACATTTCTTATTTTACCAAAATTTGATAACTTGTAGGTTGTAATTGGTTGTGATTGAGCCAATTCAGTTGTTGCTCATTTCCTCAACCTCAAGCCATTAAAGATGTTTTCGTTTGGTGTGATTAGAGGCTTAACAAGATACCCATGCCATTCCTTTGGTCATGAAATGGCTCGTTTCATGAATAGCGACAATTTAGTTGTAAGAATCCCGATTAATGATAACTTGGTCTATTGGTACTGTAAGCAGCCGTGCGTCGTTCAAACAGGTTCTTTATCACAAGCTTACTTAATTAGAATTGAATCATTGATAATTTATGACTGGCACTTAAATTAGATTTGATGACTTGACGCTTGATATGGCAACACGGGTCGTTATACAGTTATACAAGTCAGGTCACAAGTCAAAATCAGCTATTTATTGCGTAGATCCAGATGTGCAGGGTCGGGTTGTTGTGTGTTGAAGCATAAATCTGTGGGGTAGTCTTGACGATAGATTGAGCCGTTCCACGTCATCCCCAGCATGGAAGTCTACTGTAGTACAAGAAATTAACCGGTTAGAAGGGGTCCCGAGGCCGAAGCCCCGGAACCACCCTCCGACGGTCAAGTCAGCATAAGTATAGAAGTATGTGTGTTTAGTAAGAGATAGAACATACCCTTGAGAGTGGTAAATGCCCTCTATTTATAGGTGGGCTTCCTTGTCATTATGTGGTGGTCACAGGTCGCGATAGCGACACATTTAGGCCGGAAACATTTAGCCCGGACTTGCTTATGTCCTGACCGAAGATGTCCAGCTCCATCCCAAAGTGGTCTAGCCCAAAAAGATCCAGCTCCAGCTCGGAGGAGTCCAGCCTGGAAAGGTCCAGCTCCAGCCTGGATAGGTCCAGCTCCAGCCTGGACTCATTCTTTGTGTCCGTCCCGGACCATAAGTCATCAATAAGAAAACGAGCTAATTTAGGTGAAACTTTGGTCACAGATCAAATGGGTAAACCTTAAAAGAGCAATAAAAAAAATAAGCTAAGAATAAAACTGGTCAAATGGGTCAAACACGAAAAAATTAAACTTGTCATACGCTGTGAAATGTGTATTTAAAATGGTTACAATGCCCTCGTAGATGTGTATTTATAAGGTTAAAATGTCATCATTAATTCGTATTATTTCAAATAACTATATAACTATTTTGGTTTACGTTTTTATAACACACAATGATGACGTATGGTCCGGAAAGGACACAAAGAATGAGTCCGGGCTGGAGCTGGACCTTTCCGGGTTGGAGCTCGATATTTCCTGGTTGGACCTCTTTGGGATGGAGCTGGAAATCCCGGGATAGGTCCAGCTCCAGCCCGGACTCATTCTTTGTGTCCTTCTCGGACTATACGCCATCACTTATGAATGGCTAAACGTGTCGCATTTACTAAAGAACTTATTGGTTAGTTGTATATATTTATTGGGCAAATTANTGGCGTTTGAAATTTTGTTTCAACCAAGTTTGTGAATTTGTAGCATTATCTTTGTATAGGTAGTTGAAAATGCACAGTGCTTACACAAGCTACACACCTTTATTTGTGTTGAGATTCTTTATATTATTTGTTTGTTGATTTGTTAAATTTTACTTGCTTTCTTCAGTTTTAATGTTTGATCAAAAAATATAAAATTTGAAGAGTATATATAAAAGTTAAAGATGAACGACCCTAAATGATAATATATCACCACTTGAAAACACAATTAGTTTTACTTAATAAAAAAGTATTGAAAATTGACCATAAAAATATTATTTCTTTTAAATAATCTAAATTGCACCATGAATAATACTGGCATCAGAAAACTAAGCAGTGATGCAAGTAGTGATGGAAAATGGAGAAGTGGTGATAATTGGTGCAGGGATTTGCGGTCTAGCAACAGCCATCGCTCTTCACCGCAAAGGAATCAAAAGCTTAGTATTTGAGAGATCAGAAACTCTGAGGAACACCACTGGAACCGCGATACTTATCTGCCAAAATAGAATGTGAGCTCTTGATCAGCTCGGTGTCGCCGAGACCCTACGCCGCACGGCCATCCCTGTTCAAAGGTACGTCACACTAAATAAGACCGTTAAACCTACCCACCAAAACTTGTTTGTGCTCTTAAGCCTGGTTTGGTCGGACAAGTCCAACCACTTTTTATATAACTTTGACTGAGGGTGATGGTTCATATAATCTCAATCTTGTTTTTCTTTCTTTAAAGATTATGTAACTAAAAAAAATTGTTTAGGTTTAGCAGGGAAATATGCTTATCAGAATCCATTTTAGTAAGGGTCCATTTTAGTACCAAATTGACCAAATATTTTATTAAGGAGAATCTCTACTCACTATAGCTAGGAGTAAATTTGACGTGTCGATAATATGTAGCAGTTTACTAACTTTTGCGTAGATCCAGATGTGCAGGGTCGGGTTGTTGTGTGTTGAAGCATAAATCTGTGGGGTAGTCTTGACGATAGATTGAGCCGTTCCACGTCATCCCCAGCATGGAAGTCTACTGTAGTACAAGAAATTAACCGGTTAGAAGGGGTCCCGAGGCCGAAGCCCCGGAACCACCCTCCGACGGTCAAGTCAGCATAAGTATAGAAGTATGTGTGTTTAGTAAGAGATAGAACATACCCTTGAGAGTGGTAAATGCCCTCTATTTATAGGTGGGCTTCCTTGTCATTATGTGGTGGTCACAGGTCGCGATAGCGACACATTTAGGCCGGAAACATTTAGCCCGGACTTGCTTATGTCCTGACCGAAGATGTCCAGCTCCATCCCAAAGTGGTCTAGCCCAAAAAGATCCAGCTCCAGCTCGGAGGAGTCCAGCCTGGAAAGGTCCAGCTCCAGCCTGGATAGGTCCAGCTCCAGCCTGGACTCATTCTTTGTGTCCGTCCCGGACCATAAGTCATCAATAAGAAAACGAGCTAATTTAGGTGAAACTTTGGTCACAGATCAAATGGGTAAACCTTAAAAGAGCAATAAAAAAAATAAGCTAAGAATAAAACTGGTCAAATGGGTCAAACACGAAAAAATTAAACTTGTCATACGCTGTGAAATGTGTATTTAAAATGGTTACAATGCCCTCGTAGNAGCTTGGGTACTTTCAGTGACCCAACACCCTCGTAGATGTGTATTTATAAGGTTAAAATGTCATCATTAATTCGTATTATTTCAAATAACTATATAACTATTTTGGTTTACGTTTTTATAACACACAATGATGACGTATGGTCCGGAAAGGACACAAAGAATGAGTCCGGGCTGGAGCTGGACCTTTCCGGGTTGGACTCCTCCGAGTTGGAGCTCGATATTTCCTGGTTGGACCTCTTTGGGATGGAGCTGGAAATCCCGGGATAGGTCCAGCTCCAGCCCGGACTCATTCTTTGTGTCCTTCTCGGACTATACGCCATCACTTATGAATGGCTAAACGTGTCGCATTTACTAAAGAACTTATTGGTTAGTTGTATATATTTATTTGATCATAGTGATGGGTGAAGGTGATTTTGGTTTGTAGTTGTTAGATATAAATGGAGGATCCGAGGATGGATTTAGGATAGATGTAGGTGGTTGGTATAGGGTTTTTGCATACGTGTACGAAGAGAATATGTATAAATGAATGGCCAAAAGATGTAAAGATGTAAAGAAGCAAAAAAACTAATGAAAGACTGAAGTCTCTTGTGATGGGACATGGTCATTGGGACTTGAAGTCCATACATATGAATGTAAAAGTATTGGACACGCATTGGTCTTTATAAGAAAGCGAAATTAGAGTTTGAAACTATTGTATTTACGGCATAACATATGGCACACGATATTTTCACAAAGACTTCACGTAGCGACATGTTCTCATGTCGTGGATCCAATAATGTATGTGATATTTTACAAGTCAAGACACTATAATAAGTAATCGATATGCGTCTAAAAGATATATGAATGAACTCATATGTATATGTGTTATAATCGCCTTAGTGTATTGATCTAATCATGTTTTGGGCATATATGAATAGAACAATGTATGATTGTATTGATCTAATAACGTTTTGGGCATATATGTTATAATCGCATTAGTGTATAGTATTGCGCCAAAAAAAATTTTGTTTACCTATGAAACTTTATAAAGAGATTTAGATTTGAATATGTTTTAAGTTTCATACAATTTGATTTTATGATTGTAAAAGCGAATGAATGCATAGAAATCAGATTTGAAACAAAAGACAAATTTTGTCTTAGTTCCGGAATTGAACATCTTATGGATGAAATTTGTGTGTAACAAGAAAACTAAAAACAAAGTTATATCTTTATATGGATAAAAAAAATAATTAAAAAAAAAAGAAGAAGAAGAAACTCTTATGTTTAATTATGAGGTCAACATGATGTTGAAAAGACCCCTTTGATTTATAAAGATGATCACACTATAAATTTAAAAGTGTGATACTAAAACGCGTATGATACATTTAAAGTTCCCGCTAGTGGTTATACATGATATAATATATCATTCACTTTGAGTTTCTTGTCAATGAGTAATTTGTGAAGTATGATGATATACTTAAATGAGATGTATGGCGTATGTTAATCCTTAAAATGGATATGTGAACAACACATACAGAATATTTATTTATGTGATTCTATCAAGAAACATCAATGTGCATTTTTTTTGGGTGCAAATGTGAATTTTATATTAATCACTCAAATGTTTTGTACAATGCTTGACATAAACATAACTGTTTTGGACATGTCCCAAAACAGAAAACTCAACACCTATTCTATATCTGATATCAGACAACATGTAAAACTATATCTGACAATACTAGATACAACAATCTCTGCAGAGCTTCACAGTTTGCTTCATATTCTTCCTTTTTGAACAATCAAGCATTCTCAGACACTTCCATTCACCTCATTTGCACCTTTACCATCTAGTTACATTTCAAAACTCTTTTCCACAAGAACCATTCAACCTGCCACCACAATGATTCAAGTAGAACAAGAGTTTGGCATCACTAGGCACCCATAACCACTCCACTAGCAAGGGCTATACCAGTTATGCTACATTTCCATCTACTACGATGGCTTCACATAACTAGGAACACACACCTTGCGGTGAGTACCAACCATTACCTCCTTAGCAGTGTATAGATAGGACCAAGTAGGTTCATCTTTCACTCCTCACTATTCCTATCTTCATACGCTGCCCACCAACTCACTCTACCCTTCACAAAAGGAAACCTACTTTATGAATTAGCCTAGACTGTTTTCTTGATAGGTATCCAAACAGCCCTTCAATTACCTAACAAAGGCCTATTTAGAGCCTGTTTAGGTACCTATAAGGTCACAGTTCTAGTAATCCAAGATACAAGGCCATCTTTTGTAAGTGAGTTTAAGTCAATCTTCAACTTTCCATTGATTCAGAAAGTGAAGATTCAAGGTATAAAACCTTTCTCTATAAAAGAGAGCAGATACCAATGATCATTCTGCATATTGATTCCATAATCTGTAACAGTGAACATATCATGCTTGATACAGTCACCACTCCAAGCAGGAAACTACTTTTTAACTTCTTAACCTCCATCATACTCAATATAACTATATGACAATATATGTTGCCCCAGCACCACATATATGAATCAAAAGTTACCATTGAATATATAGGAAGAAGGTAATTAAGGTACTAGCCCTCTGCTTCTACATACACCAATCATCCAAACACCCCATTTACCTCTGATCAGCATAGTTAGCCACTTCCCAAAGAATAAAAGCCTCCTTAACTGCAGTTGTAGGCTTTACTCTGATGCACATTAGTTTACATCTTACCACATCTCTTATTATATTAATCACCACATTCTTATCTCTTTCTTCCTATCTAAACTCTCTCAAATTTCTTTCCTGCCAAATGTAGTAAGTTGTGGTACCAAAACACAGCTTTTTAAGTGATGTGATCATTAGGGGGAGAGAAGATACGCGTTGCACTATTTTTCCCTTGACTACGGTTTTTCCCCACAGGGTTTTCCGGCAAGGTTTTTAATGAGGCAACGTCCCCGAGCGTATAAAGGAATTATGTGCTCTTTTTCCTTCACTAGATTTTTGTCCCACTGGCTTTTGTTTAGTAAGGTTTCAATGAGCCATAATCCATAAATGGACATCTAAGGGAGAGTGTTATGGATATACATGGAATGGATGTCCGTATCTATTAGTTTGGTAGTTATCTTTATTAGAGCTTTTCCTCATTGTAAAATGAATAATACAATTCTTCCTTTGTTTTTATCTTTCTTCTTGTTCTTGTTATTCTCTCCATATTAGTTTCACAACAATTCTTTTTGTTTTAAATAATCTAAACTGCATATGAATATTACTGGCATCACAAAACTAAGCAGTGATGCATGTAGTGATGGAATATGAAGTGGTGATAATTGGTGCAGGGATTTGCGGTCTAGCAACAGCCATCGCTCTTCACCGCAAAGGAATCAAAACCGTAGTATTTGAGAGATCAGAAACTCTGAGGAACACCACCGGAACCGCGATATTTATCCGCCAAAATGGAATGCGAGCTCTTGATCAGCTTGGTGTCGCCGAGCCGCTACGCCACATGGCTATCCCTGTTCAAAGGTACGTCACGCTAAGGGTATATAAAACCGTTAAACCTACCCACCCAGACCACATTTTATATAACATTGACTGAGGGGTGATGGTTCTTATAATCTCAAACTTTTTTTTTTTTTTTTTTTTTTTTTTTTTTTTTTTTTTTTTTTTTTTTTTTTTTTTTTTTTTTTTTTTTTTTTTTTTTTTCTTTTCGAATAATATTCGTTTGAGTTCAATTCAGCAGTTAGGGTCCATTTTAGTACCAAATTGACCAAAAATCTTATTAAGGAGAATCTCAACTCACTATAGCTAGGAGTAAATTTCGCATGTCTATAACATGGCTAATAACATGTAAGCAGTTTACTAACTTTTGTAGGTAAAAAAAAAGTTTTAGATATGATAATGAAAATTTTTCATATCATATAGTAGAACTAAATAAAGTACATGTATGGTAACTGTGATAACACTACTGAAAGGTAAGTACGTTACTCTTGTATCAAAACGAATACTAATCTTAAAACGGTTGAAAATTCAAAATATGTTACTATCTATATAAAAAATAGGGATAATATATTGGGAGGCCACCCAACTGTCTGTAAGGTTATCGAACGTGCTTGTTACCAAAGGGCCTCTGGTCTAGCCGTATGGAGGTTTTACCCTCCTAGGCAAGGTCTCAAGTTCGAGTCTTGTCTAGGGCGATAGGGGTTTCCTCTCGCGTGTGTAAAGGGAAGGGTGCCATTGCCTTCTGGGCTGGACCCAACCTGGTTGTGTGGGCTCGCTACGCCTTCTGGGCTAGGAGCCATGTAGCCACAATTGCTGTTCAAAAAAAAGGCAGCGAGCATTCTTCGCTAGCATTTTAGACCTTTGTTAGATTCAGAACTTTAAACTATTTTGATGGTTTATAAAGTGTCATTGTCTGCTGAACTAATCACACTATTTGTCACACTTGTGGGTTTGTAGGGAACGTGAAGTATGGCTCGATAAGGGGCGTCAAAAAGAAATCCCGATGTGAGTTATAATCTAAGACTGACTCGAGAAATTACATATTACTGTATAATGTAAACTTTCATCTTGTATGTATTGACATATACTGATATATATACGTGTGGTAATTGCAGTTTTATGATAAAAAGAAGTGACAAAACTGTTTTAACAATTTAAACAAAGATTCACAACGAACCTTTTGAAACATAACAAAATAACGTTTAACAAGGATCTATACGTTCTTTGATAAAAAAAAATTAATGAGCTTGTACATATAGTTATATTTTTCACAGACAACATGAATATTGATGTATGAGTATACTCGCTCAACTGTTAAATAGCTTTACCTTCCTAATTTTCTGGCTAATTATCTTAGTAAACAATATGAGCTTGTACTTTATAAGTTCTCCAAGTTATTTTTGAAATCATTCATGAAGAGATGGTGAAAATCTTTGCCTGAGGAGGAAGCATCTTATAGACACTCTTTATGCTGCACTTCCTCCTGGTACTGTCAAGTTCGGACGACAACTTGAATCAATAAAACTAGACCCGAATACTGCTAAACATGTTCTCCGGTTCATCGATGGAAGTTCTATTATTGCCAAGGTATTAAAACTGTTTGTTTGATGGATGCTTCTATCACACGACCAACATAGTGATATTATTCGCTCTGCTCACATCTTGTAACCCAGCTCACATTTTGTATTTACCAAAATTTGATAACTTCTAGGTTGCAATTGGTTGTGACGGAGTCAATTCAGTTGTTGCTCATTTCCTCAAACTCAAGCCTTTAAGGATGTTTTCGTTTGGTGAGATTAGAGGCTTAACAAGATACCCAAGCCATTCCTTTGGTCCTGAGATGGCATGTTTCATGAAAAGTGACAATGTAGTTGGAAGAATCCCGATTAATGATAACTTGGTCTCTTGGTACTGTAAGCAGCCGTGCGTCGTTCAAACAGGTTGTTATCACAAGCTTACTTAATTAGAATTGAATCATTGATAATTATGACTGACACATAAATTAGATTTGATGACTTGATATGGCGACACGGGTGGTTATACGAGTCGGGTCACAAGTCAAAATCGGCTATTTAGTGCGTAGATCCAGATGTGCAGGGCCGGGTTGTTGTGTGTGCTACATGATTATAAAAACGTAACCAAAATAGTTATACAAATATTTGAGATAATACGAATTAACGATGACATTTTAACCATATAGATACATATCTCTTAATTTATGGCGAGGGCATTGTAACCATTTTAAATACACATTTTGCAACGTAAGACGGGTTTAATTTTTCCGTTGACCCATTTGGCCTTTTTTTTATCGCTCTTTTAAGGTTTACTTATTTGATCTGTGATCATAGTTTCACCTAAATTAGCTCGTTTACTAAATAACTTATTTGTTGGTTGTATATATTAATTTGGTCATTTTTGTTTGTCATAATAGATGAAAGAATTTGGAAAGATCCTGAGGTGTTACGACAGTCAACCTTAGATATGATAGGTGATTATCCCCAAGAAATTAAGGAAATGATAGAAAAGGCAGATGCTAATACCTTGTCTATTAAACACCTAAGATATCGAGCACCATGGGACTTGCTAACCGACACATTTTGTAAAGGAACTGTGACGGTTGCTGGGGACGCAATGCATGTGATGGCTCCATTTTTGGGACAAGGTGGTTCGGCAGGGTTAGAAGATGCAGTAGTTTTAGCTAGAAACATGGCTCAAATGGGTTTAGACCATAACGAAAGTGGGAGAAGGCTAGCTACTAAGTGTGTTGGAGAAGCATTTGAGCTATATGTTAAACAACGAAGGATAAGGTTCTTTCTTTTATCTTTGCAAAGTTACCTCATTGGGGTGCTATTTGGAACTCCTTCTCGTTTAAGAAAGCTAATAACTATCATGCTCTTGGCTTTTCTCTTTCGGGACCCTTATGGTCACATTCACTATGATTGTGGTGGTCTTTAATCACTTTTTTGAGATCTTTAGGGAAGTAAAAATCACGACCCTTTCTAAAAAAGCCTGGGTTTCATTTGTATGCTTTATTGCTTGAGTGTCATGATTCTACAATTGAAGTAGCCATATATCCACAATAAACTTTAAGCATGTTATTATTTGTTGCTTGTAAATGTAGGTTGATCACATATATCAACTGAATCACATAAACTTTGTTGATTTGGCTTTTGTACGATATGTTTGTAATATTCTACTTTAAACAGGTAAACGGATGAGGTTCTCCGTTACAAACTTGGGGAGGACGAGTCTTTGACTCATATGCACCTGGCAAACCGGGGTATCTCGTGACCGTTTGTAGTACTGTACTTTGTGCAGTAAAAATCACCTCCTAAATGGAAAGCTCATATGTGTATCTGTAGAGTTTGATTTTGATTTGTCTTTTTTATCAATATGTCAATTTGTCAAAGTATATATGTTGTCTAGAAGTTTGAAATCTTGAACCACAGATAAATGTCAAAAAAGAGTGTAGTATTTGAGAGAACAGCAACTCTGAGGAACACAAGTGGAACCGCGATCCTAATCGCTAAAATGGGTGGCGAGCTCTAGATCAGCTTGGTGTCGCTGAGACCTTGCGCCACACTGCTATTCCTGTTTGAAGGTATATCACACCAAGGCTATACATATAGGCAGTGTTGCAAAACAAGGCCTCCAAGGCCGATTAATCGCCGATTAGGTGCTACAAGGTCACTAACCTTGCCGATTTGTGTAAATCGGTCTAACAACTCGGTCAACCATGGTCAACGACGGTTAATGACGGTCAACGGTGGTCAAGCTTGTCCGAAACCTTCAAACCTTGCTAGAAATTCCCAAAACTCACCTTAAAATGGTTTAATAAGTTATACTTGTTGTTTATATCTACTTCAAGATGTTTTTTAAGAAAAACCTTGCCAGTAATACCTAAAATTTGCCGGAAATACCTAAAACTTGTCGGAAATACAGAAAACTTGTCGAAAATGCCAAACCGATTAATCACCGATTAATCCCGCCTAGACCGATTACAAGCTACAGGG